>CAUYQG010156905.1:0-15263 GCA_963574415.1 Tarsius wallacei | reverse complement strand
TTGGCGAGACCTCATCTCTACAATAAATTAAAAAAAAAATCAGCCAGGCGTGGTAGCACGTGCCTGTAATTCCAGCTACTTGGAAGGCTGAGGTGGAAGGATCGCTGGAGCCCAGCAGGTCGAGGCTGCAGTGGCCGGGAGGGGCCACTGCACTCCAGTATGGGCAACAGAGTGAGACTCTAACTCAAAAAAAAAAAAAAAAGGGGAAAAGAAAACAACAACAGCAACAACAATATTAAGCATTCAAATCCATGAACAACGCCGGGTGTGGTGGCTCATGCCTGTAATCCCAGCACTTTGGAAGACAGAGGCGAGAGGATTGCCGGAGCCCAGGGGTTCTAGACCAGGCTGGGCAACATGGTGAGACCTCGTCCCTACACTAAATCAAAAAATTAGCCAGATGTGGTAGTGCACACCTGTAGATCTAGCTACTTGGAAGACTGAGGTGGAAGGATCGCCTGAGCCCAGCAGGTTTAGGTTGCGGTGTCCGTGAGTGTGCCACTGTACTCCACCTGGGCGACAGAGTGAGATTCCGACTCAGAAACAAAAAAACAGAAAAAACAAATTCATGAACATAGAATGTCTTTCCATTTTAGTTAATCTTTAATTTTTTCCCATAATGTTTTGTTGTTTTCAGAGTATAAAATTTGCAATTTCTCTTGTTAAATTTATTTATATGTATCTTACTCTTTTGATGTTATTACAAATGAAATTTTAAAATTTCATCTTTGTATTGTTTATTGGTAGTGTAAAGAAATACAATTGATTAAAAAAATTTTTTTTTAATTTTAAAGACATGGGGTACGATTCAGAATTATGTATACAAGTGGTCATCATACAGGTAAAGTTTGGGCCTCCCTTTGGTCCCCAACAATTGATTTTTATATGTTGCAATCTTGCTGAACTAGTTTACTAATTCTAATAGTTTTTTTAAGTGGTTTTCTTAGGATTTTTTTTTATATAAAAGATTATGAAAATAGAGATAGTTTTACTTTTTCCTTTCCATTCTTGGGTAACTTTATTTCTTTTTATTGCCTAATTACCCTTTTTATTGCCTAATTCCAATACAGTGTGGAATAGGAGTGACAGGAGTGAATATTCTTGTCTTTTTCCTCATCTTAAAAGGAAACATTCAGGCTTTCACCATTAAGTAGGATATTAGCTATAGGTTTTTGTTGATGCCCTTTATCAAGTTGAGGAAGTTCCCTTCTACTCCTAGTTTGTCGAGTGCTTTTTTATCATGAAAAGATGCTGGATTTTGTCAGATGCTTTTTTGTGTCTTTTGAGATAGTCGTGTGATTTTGTTCTTCATTATTTTGGTATAGTTTATTATATTAATCTATTTTTGGATGTTAAACCAACCTTGCGTTCTTTTTAACAATTCTATTATAAACACTTTATTTCAATTAGAAGGTGCAATTTCTCAGTGGTCTCATGGTATAAAAAGCTGCAGTCACATCATGTTGTAACTACATAAAAAACAGTAAATGGAACTATTTGACTATTTATGTTTCTGCACAGTCCTTGCGGAATCTGCACAAAGGAATATTTTTTCCCTTTGTGCCAATGAATTGTTCTCGTATGTAAGTTGCTTTCTATGCCAGTATATCCAGACTAGTGAAATAACAAGGACAGCCACAGAGCCAAAGGTTGCTCCAAGCATGCAGGTGATGGGCTATACCTGCCATGGTTTTTCCCAATTCAGTGAAATAGAAAGTGCTCCAAGTCTTGCTCCTACAAAATTGGAAATTGTAGTACTCTGGAGACTATTTGCCCATAGGGATTTGACTCTCTTTCTACTGAAAACTCTAAGCCATGCTTTCAGGTTTGGTTCTAACAAACATAAACAAGGTACAGTAGTAAAAGTAGACAAAATAATTACAAATAAAAATGTTTCCAATGCCAGCTCTTTTAGTGGTGCTTCATATAGAACAAAAATTATGTCAAAGGAGAAATAAGACAAAAGAAGATAGATATGGCATTTCAAAATCTGGTTACCTTGTGTGATAATGAACTTCTTTTAAGAAAGGATGCATTTGGTTTCACTACTAAATATAATACTAGATTGACAGCAGTTACAAAACCAGAACAGATGCACAACCATATCAAGTGTGTTTCCAATGTTGAGAAGTTCTCCAAGAAGAATGATGGAATGAAGATGCTTAGGATGATTGAAAATATGCATAAAAGATGGTTATACAATAGTCTCTTGATATTAGTATCTTTCATGATACTTTTTTTGGTGGCTATCTAACTCTCTTTCCCTTGTATAGGCACCCAGCCTTGCATTCTTCGAATACATTTCACTTGGTTGTGATGTATAATCCTTTTTATATGTTGCTAGATTTGGTTTGCTAGTGCATTGCTGAGGATTTTTGTACTTTTACAGCTTTCTCATAATGTATTTGTTTGCTTTTGCTATCAGCATAATGCTGGCTTTTTAGAATGAGTTGGTTGGTTTTTCTTCCTATTCTATTTTTAAGAGATGTTATGAATAATTGGTATTAATTAAAAAAAAAATTGGTGAAATTCACCAGTGAAGTCATCTGGGTTTGTTTTTTGGTGGGAAATTTTAAAATTAGGAATTCAATCTTTGTACTTGCTGTAGGTTTATTCATATTTTCTATTTCTTCCTAAGTCAGTTTTGGTAGTTTGTATTTTTATAGGAATTTGTCCATTTCATTTAAGTTATCAAATGTGTTGGCATGCATTGTTCATAGCATTCTCTCTCTCTTTCTTATGAGGGGTTGTCTGGTTCATGCTGGAAATCCTTCTAGAAAAATCCTAGCACTTGTATTCTCTTATAATCCTCTTTATTTCTATAAATTTGGTCCTCTTGGTTTCTTCTTTTACTTCTCAATCATATAGTTTGTACTTGTTTGTACTGTAAACTGTCATTTATAGATGTTACTCCTTTTCTCTTTTTCTATTTCTCTTTTCTCTGTTTGAGGAATTGCCATTTATCTTCAAGATAATTTTCCTTATGTAGTCTTCTCTGATTGTCCAGGCAGACTTAGTCTTTTCTTTCTTTGAATTCCAATGTACTCAAATCTCTGTCATCATGCTTGCTTCTTGCCTAGGGTAGCTCGGTGTCCTGTTCATCTCCTTTTTTTCCTAATGGAGAACATGGAACATAATAATACAAACTGTATTATTGCATGTTGGATAAATTAATGAGCTATGACACATTTCTTTTGACTCTCAGCCTGTTAGGATGCCTCAAAGACAAATGTCTAAATCTGAACTCATGATCTGCTCATTAAACCCAATGAAGACTGGTCCCCTCCAGTGAGCAGCACATTTAAAAATCCATTATGCAAGCTAACCCCTGCTGCCTCCATCCTGGTTACCTACCTTCCTGCTCACCTACCTACCTTCCTGCTCACCCTCTGTATTCAGTGCGTCAGAAAAATTTGATTAATTTACCTAAAATGTCTTTAAAAGTTAGATATTTCTTCCTACCTCAACTATCATCTTGCTGAATCTTTCTTACCACCCACCTTTTTAAACTAGTTCTCCCATTTCTTCATATCTCACCTCAGATACTACATCTTGAAGAAAATCTTTCCAGATTCCCAAAGTAAACTTGTTTTTGTACTAAATGCTTTTGTAGTGCTTACCATAGTTTTAATTAAGCTACTTGTGTGGTTATTAGTTTGTGTGAGCTTTTCTACTGGACATTATACTGTGAGGGTAGGGATCTCCCGCTACTTTCTTTACCACTGTATGACCAGTGCTCAATCCTGAGATTTAATGACTACTTATGGAATGAATAAACCAATGAAAATGAGCATATTTATGGGGAAATGCCTTTAGAATGAAAATTGCTGGAGAAACACGTATTATTTTGATCGTCTCTTAGCATTTAAAATAACTGATTAGCTTATAGAATTTACAATTTTTTTGTCTGGGTCAAGAGAAATTCTAAATTCTCATATTTAAGGGTAGATCATCTTGAATAGACCTGCTTATTGCTGTTTAGGTTTGTTTACTGGAATTATGGAATTGGCATGACAACAACAGTGTAGGGTAATATCTCTCTGGAAAGTACTACACTACTTCCTAAGTGACACTTTCTTGGTAATTATCACATTTGGTTTAAGATTTCACTTAGCACAAGATTTGTATATATTCAAGTAAAGGTGATGACTTTCTTCACAATAGAGCAGAGATGAAGTAGCTCCAACAATTGTTATTCTGAATGGAGCCTTGGGATGAAATTCCAAGCAGCAGAATGCCACTTAACATTCTGCATGCTATTTCACTCTTTAGTAGTATAATTGTAAAATGAGGCAATAAAACTGGAGAGGATATAATATTTATATCTGTGTAGGCACTTCACATGATAAAATGTCACACGGGACTGTTTACTCCTTGCTGTTTATTTGGATAATGCCCCACCTGTCTAGTGATAGGAGGTGCTGAGTTTTGCATAAATCTTGGGTTGGAGGTTAGGGTTAATATAGTGAATTTTTTAGTAGAAAAAAATAATACATTGTAAGTGATAATAATAATGGCAACCCTTTGAGTATTATATTTGTACCAGCACTGTGCTAGGCCCTTGGGGACAGCAAGTGACAAAGAGGGAGAGGAGATCAGAGAGTACCTTACATGTGTCAGCTATTCTGCTACACACTTTAGAATATCTGTAAACCTTATAACAACTCTGCCAGGTAGGTGGTATTATCCTCATGTATACATAGCTGATTCTTGTTTATCTCTTTAAAAAATTCTAATGACCTCATTGGAGTTCTGTTATAATTATCATGTTTAAACTTTGGTGTTTTTTTTTTTTTTAAGTTTAAATGGTCTTTTTTTGAGACAGAAAAAATTAATGAGAAGAGACAAAGAAACATCAAAGAGTTTTTTCCTCTGATTGCTGTGTTAGAACTTTTGCCTGAAAATAGGTTACATTCCTTCTGTTTTCAGCTGAATCCTCATTAACTTTACATTTTAATGATGTCCAGGGCAAATTACACCATTTATGGTCAGTGCCTTAAAGGGATGCTTAAAGGGGACTTAAAAAAATTATTTTTTGAGTGGTGGATGTTTTTACTCCAGGAATATAAATTGATCCAGAAGTCTTAAAAAATAAGTAGACCCAAAAAAACCCCCCAAAAAAACCTTGAAACATGGGATTGATTTTCCATTTTCAACTATTATAACAACTTAATTCAAAGAAAAATTTTTTTCAGCTTAAAGCAAATTAATCATTGAAGAGCATATATATATATATATATATATATTTGGGAGTATGTAACTGGAACCAATGTCCTACATTTATTTTTGAAAATAGTTTCAGTTTCTCATTCACTTGGATTTAAATTCAATTTTACTGCTTAACTTCAGAAATAATTCATAGGTGGTAGATGCTCAATAAGAATAAATGAAGACAGCTTCTCCCAGTTATGAAAAAAGCAAGGGTGATTGAAATGCTAATATGTTGATAGACAGATTGTATTTGCAAAAGAATGAGGGAATATGCTGTAAGGTGGAATTCTTCACAGGATTCTAAATTATTCAATTTTAAGGGAACAATATGAACTGCAGAGCTGTACTTTTATCGTACACTTTAAATGGTTAATTATTATTAGGTGATAAATTGGAATAAGGTTTCATGTTGTGTCAAATATTGTTTATTCCCTTAACTATTATTTGATAAGTGGATTAAGGGAAATTGGCCTGTCTGTTGAGGAAACTGTAATTATGGGAATGCCCAATCTAACATCAGGTATTTTATAAGGTTTGTACGTCTTTTTTTTTTCTATTATGTGTTTAATTGAATCCCTTCTGTGTGCCAGGCAATGGGGTATATCCTTGTTAAAGCTTTTTTGAATTCAAGAAGTGGTATTCACTCAAGGACAGGGATGGAGGTGGAGGGGTCAGTTGTACAGTAAAGGACAGGATGCAAAACCACCTGGGATTCATGAAGACAAATTGGAACTGAAAAGTCATGGACCAGGGTGTCTTCATCTCTTTCAACGTGACTTTGCCTCTGGTAGCTTCTTTTGTTCGCTACTTATCTTGGTAATAGCTCAAAGTGGCCTATAAGATCTTTTAAGCTTGGCTTCCCACCAGGAGACACTTTTTATATCTGTTCCCAAGGTCAATTTGAGCATGTGGCTCAACCCAGGTCAGGATGGTCCCTGTGGTCACCCAAGTGCTATGTTGTGCTGCTCCTTTTGGAGGCCATGGGTGAGCAGAGTAAAACATGATGGATAAGATGTGGCTATTGCTCTGTATGGCTTTTTGTGGAAATGATACACATAAAAAGATAATTTCTACATAATGTGCTAAGGACTTCCCTATAGATAAAAATGTATTTTAGTCACCTGCAGTATTTGCAAACTGAGGCAGCAGTGGGAGAGTTTGGGCAATGCCATTGTGGGAGGGTAACAACCTTTTAGAAAGAGATTTCTTGGGTAGGGCTTCCTAAGGATCGAAATCTATAATTAGATCCTACTTGCACCTATGTAAGGAAACTGAATTTAGAAAGATAAAGAAACTTTCTTCATTGGATTTTTCATTGGATTTTCCTTCCAGGTGTCACACTGAGTGATTGGCAGAAATATCTAATTCAGTTTAAGGAAGTATTTAGAATCTTTGGGTTTGATCCATTGAGGCTAATGACTTTAGATATGACTTTTTTTTTTTTTTTAACTTATCCACATTTCACTTTTTTAAGGATCCAGTTAAAGTACTACTAGTAGATTCTGCAACTGCTTCTCATGTATCTTCATCATTTTTCTTATAACTGAGTATTGAAATGGAGCAAAGCTTAAGGAGTAAATAAGAGCGTGGCTGTAACTTAACATTTGTTGAGCTTCTATTTCCTTTATGTATATGTACACACACACACACACATATGTCTGTGTGTATTTTTTCTTATTCCTGGAGCCCACAAGAGATTAATTATTGTCTCCATTTTACAGGTGTTACAAATCAAGGCACAGAAAGATTAAGTAATTTGCCCTAAGGTAGTACCTCTAGTAAACATGGGATTGTTGATTTGATTCTTGGCCTGTACTGTGCTGCCTATGTCTATATCTTGGCTTATGGATAATGGTTCAGTTGTGTTTCTGAAATTCTCAGCTCCTCTGTTGGAATAAGATTTTGCTTCAATACGGTTCGGTTAAAAGCTTAAGTTCTAGCTCAGGCACAGTCATTTATAAGCTGTTTGGTGATATAGGATGTACAAATTAGCTTTTTCTTATTTGTAAAATGGGATTATTAATGGGGCACATCTTAGAGGTTTCATACAGGGACTAAAAGATATAATACAATCTTTTTGTCACAACATGTATTTCTGTAATGTGAATTAACTCAGGCAACAGGTAAAGGAATGGTGGCAGAATAATGTAGGAGTTGCATTGGTTTGTATGTTTTAAGCTACCAGGTTGTATAAGCTGAAGTCAAAATAGACTACCACTTTTTTTCTTAGTCTTTACATTTGAATAGGTTTTCATCTTTCTTAAAGTTTGCCTTTCTTAGAAGGTCTTTAGGAAGAGAGGTTCTGACCTTGAGATTTAGGGTAAGATTGGCATTGATAGGATCAGGACTCCCAAATTGTGCTTGCAGCCTTTCTTTATATAGTTTTGAACAATAATTTTAAAATAGTTTGGCTTTTCAGTTTTCAAAAAGACCATGTATGTATAATGTTTGTATCCATATTTTTACACCTGGATAGAAGTATCCGGTTGTTTCTGGCTTGTGCTGATGCAACAGACTATTTTGAAGTTGTGTTTTCCCCTTTAACCTGACCTGGTTTGTTGAAAGATGCTCAATTCTTTGGGGAGCAAGGGGGTCCTAATTGTGAAATATCTTTGTTGAGTGATGAGATACCGGTGTCTGTGAATGTAGTAGAATGGTGTATCCTTTGTGTTAATTACAGAGAATGTAGGAACATAGGAAAGCAGCATGCATATCCTCAGCTGGGAGGAGTTTAAATCCTGACTTGGACAGAGCACTTAATCAGTTTTTAAAAATCAATAATATGGAATTATAATCACCTGCCTGTTTTATTAACTTGAGAATTTAATGGCATAAGAAATGGAAAGATATGAGATATATATCTGAATACAGAGTGCCTCACTCATGATAGATATTAAACAAAGGGAAATAAAGAAGATAGCAAAAATATAGTTGTACTTGTTTTATGTAATAAATATTCCAAAAAAATCTTATATCATAGCTTTCATAAATTAGCCTCTGAAATGAAAGCAGAAAGGGAACTTCTTTTGAAAAAGTGGTGAATTTTGTAATGTGAATACATAACTCGTATTTTATTTGTAAGGCAATTAAAATTATTTATAAAAATGTATACTTGTGTAGAAATTTGTTATATGCAGTAATATTTTAGTATTTCCTCAAATTTGAAATACATAGTGTGTAATATTGTCACCATAATCATCTTATAATATGAAATATTAAAAACTTAGACCCAAGCTATAATACATTTTACCTAACCACCTTTTGGGCTACTTTTCTTTTGGTATTTTATTATATATCCTTTTTTTAATTAAAAAAAACTTGTTAGTTTTTTTTCTTTTTAACCATATTTTTTCCTCTATAATTTTACTTGAAAAAATGAACGTGTGTTATTTTTTCTCTTATAGTCAGCCAAGTCTGGTGAATAAAACACCGTAGTCAGGAAATTTATGTGAACTTGGCTGCACTGTTAACTCCCTGATTTTCTTCAGTTTTGCTAATTCATATGTGAACCCAGGGATATTTTTACCCATTAGACTTTCCTCATAGTTATTTTATTAAAGTGCATGATTGATATGAGTGTTGTGAGCTCTTTGCAGATAGTGCCCTGGACATACTGAGGTAAATTTTGTTCAAGATCAACATATAGCACTCTACCATTATCTCCCAGTGACTTGTTTGTGTAATTGTGAATTAAAATAACTGGTTCAGGAAAGAATTTGTATTATCCTTGAAACTTAACATACCATGTGCCAGACACCCAGCTGGGTACTTTGAGGATCTTTAACCCTTGTAACTCTCTAGGATAGAGCATCTTCATCATTTTATTGATAGAAGCTAAGAAAACTACTCCCAACTGTAATGCTTTTGCAAGGCTTCATATCTGAAGCTCTCCCCACAGTTATACTCTATATTCACCGAAACCCTAATGCACCTAATGGAAGTCAGAATGCATTTTGATGGAAGTTAGTGATTTCCTTCTACTTATTTTTCTCGGAATGAATGAAGTATGTTGTGGAGGAGTGCATTTTGAGAGTTTCTGCCATAGAAAGGTGCTTAGGTTCTTACTAATCATTTATGGGAATTAAGAGGAAATTAATTCAGAGCTATCCAAGATAAAGAGATAGGGACATTAGTAGTTTGTGGACAGGATCTAGATTAAACTTTTGGAAGGATCCTTTGATTTTCAAATTTATTATTATTTTTGGTTATTTGTATGTGGTGGTTGTGGGGGTTGTCTGAGTGTGCTTGACCACTGTAAAGCTACCTTCATTACCAGAGGGACATAGATTCCCCTCCTCCCCTCATGATTGTGTAGTTGAAAGCTTTCTTTTATCATTTTGCTGCCATATGAGTTTGTGAAAATCACTTGCATTGTAAAAATTCTTACTTCCTGGAAACGAAAAACCCATTCAGCAAGTGTCCCTACCCCGACCACTTCCTCTTCGTTATTTCTAAATGATAGTGCTGCTCTTGTAGCATTCCTGACGTTCATCTAGCTAGGATTCCTTTTGCACATTTGCTATTTGGTGCATTTTTCTCCTGTTTTATTTTGTCTCTTTGTCCTGGTTAGTTCACCAAGTATAATAGAAGAGACATTTGCTTTTTTTTCTTCTATAAAGCAAGTTATTTTAGAGGCCAGAGTTTACTAGTGATAAGAGCTGTTTATGTCCTAAGCAATTGATTTGTAATTAATGTTGCCTGGGCTCTTGCCTGTTGGCAGAATTGGTAACAGCTTGCAGTATTTTTTAAATTCTCTTTTCTTTTTGGTATTTTGACAATGTCATTCATATCTCATGAAAAAGTACCTCAGACAGGTTAAATGTGTTAAAACATGGGGCGAAAAGGATGGAAGGAGACCCAGTGCTGCCTAGAAACCTTGATCTTTTGCCAAAGTATTTAAACAATTTCGTGTTTTGGTTTCTTAGCTCCAAGCTGCTTCTCAAATCCCTTGCTAATTAATCCAGTTAATGCTTTGTAGACTTGCTATATGCAGTGCTTTGGCTTGCTCGTCCATCATTGAGAAGTCCGTTTTGTTTCTTGGAGCAAATCTAAACTCTGTTTGCGTAGTTCTACATAGGAGACTTCTAGATGTGAGTAGCTTTAGGCCTTTAAAACCCTTACGTGTGTACATATGTACATATATGTGCATGTTCCTTGCACTTAAGTCCTTAAAATTTTGAGATAAAAAAATGACAAAGTAGAAATCAGATCTTTCACACCAAACCAACTGACTGATTGCCCCCTTCTGCACTTAATGTGTTAATTGTGCAAATTATTTGACTTTTCTGAGCTTCAATTTCCTCATCTATAAAGTGGGGAAAATAATTCATTCTTCTTCATAGCGTTATTGTGAGGATAAAGTTATTTTCTCAAACATTTAGCAAGTGCCAGCACATGATACAACTTAGTAAGTGATGACTGCTTTTATTATTCCCTTGTGATCCTTATATGTTGAATAAATTGACTTCTTTTGGTGCTTGTTCAATTTTGGAGGAGGTAGATTTCTTTTATTTGTTTCTATTTGGCAAAGGAATTTCAAATGTTTCAATTTGTGTCAAGGGTATAAAAATCAAGTACTCATTCTTTTAACAGTAGTGATAATAAAAAACCAAATAATTGTATTCCACTTGAGTGTGGTTTTAAGACCCATTGATGTGAGTTATCAATACAAATGATCTTTCTAAAGGCTGAAAGGTGAATTTCTCTTTTTTGCTTACTTGAAAGCTTAGGTGCAGAAAAATATATGGGCTATTTCTTTTCCCCAGTTAATTAAATCAAACACAACAAGGCAAATTCAGGAACATTTATTGCTAGTGAAGCTGATGGTAACTTACTTTGTTTATTTGTTTGTTTGTTTATTTAAAGTAGAAGTCTCACTCTGTTGCCCAGGCACTCTCACAGCCACCACTGCCTCAGACCGCTGGGCTCAGGCTATCCTGCTTCAGTCTTTCAAGTAGCTGGAACTACAGGTTTGCACCACCACACCCAGCTGATTTTTTAGTTTATTTTATAGATGAGGTCTTGCCAAGTTGCCCAGGCTAGTCTTGAACCCCTGGACTCAGGCAATTCTCTCACCTCCACCTCACTACTCCTGACACCTGACTGATAACTTTTTCTCCTAACCCATTCTGAAATCCAGCATTATGCCTTTTAAGCTCAGAGTATATCCTGGTGATTAGTATATCCTGGTGATTAGAAATTGACAGGTCTTCATTTGATCACTACAGAAAATTTCACATTTTTCCACCAAGGAGTTTGTGGAGAGAAAAATCGGCTGCCAAAACATGTAACCTTCTACTTTCTTTGTCCAGCTCATTGTTTTTGTTTTTATGTTTAGAAAAACTTTTTTTTAAAAATAAAGAAATGGGAACAAATAGACAGTAAAATACAGAAATATAAGTTAACAGCTTGATGAATTGTCACAAAGTTAAAGCAATCCAGGTCAAGAAATAGAACACTACTAAAAATCTTGCAAGTCATCCTATGTGTCCTTCTATTACTACCTCCTCAGATCTTCCTAAAGAGAACCGTTATCTTTTCTTGTCTTCCTTTCCTTAAGAGATGGCCTCTTGCTCTGTGCCCAGGTTTGAGTGCCTTGGCACAATCATAGCTCTCTGTATCCTTGAGCTCCTGGGCTCAAGGGATGTGCCTTGGTGTAATCATAGCTCACTGTATCCTTGAACTCCTGGCCTCAGCCTCCCCTGGATTACAGGTACAAGCCATCACACCTAGCTAAAACCATTTTTTTTTTTTGAGTTGGAGTCTCACTTTGTCACCTAGACTGGAGGGCAGTGGCATGCTCCCGGCCATTGCTGCTTCAACCTGCTGGGCTCTTGCGATCTTTCTGCCTCAGCCTTCCAAGTAATCGGAACTATAGGTGCGTGCTACCACGCCTGGCTAATTTTTTATTTATTGTAGAGACAAGGTCTTGCCAAGTTGCCTGGGTGGATCTCGAACTCGTGGTCTCAGGCAATCCTCTCGCTTCGGCCTCCCAAAGTGCTGGGATTACAGGCTGAGCCACCGAGTCCAGCCTAGAACCATTATCTTGACTTCTAGTAGCATTGATATTTTTGCCTGATTTTGAACATTTATAAGTGGAATCATATAAATGGAGTTATATATGATGGAGTCATCAGTATATTTTTTACTTGGTTTCTTTTGCTAAACAATTATATTTGTGTGTACTTGTGATTTGCTCATTTTCATTGCTATATAGTATTCTAGTATATTTATATGTCACAATTGATCCATTCTAATGTTTGTAGACATTTATGTTTGCTCCTTGTTTTTTCTTATTTCAAATAATGCAGTTATGACAATATTATACATATACCTGGTATTTGTGTGCTCCTATTTCTTTTTGAGTATGTATGTAGCAGTGAAATGACTGGATCATAGTGTATGTGTCTTTCCAGCATAAAGAGTTTTCCAATGTGGTCGAGCCAGTTTGCATCCTCATCTGTTAAGGTCTGAGAGTTCTTGCTCCGTATTCTCACCAATACTATCAAAAGTCTTTTCAATCTTAACCATTCTGAGTGACTGTGTAGTATATTTCATTTTGGCTTTAATTTGCATTTTTCTGATTATTAATTAACTTAGATCCTCCTGTCTCAGCCTCCAAAGTAACTGGAACTACAGGCATGTCCAGCCACACCCATTTTTACATTCTTAATGATTTCTTTTGCTGAATAGAAATTTTCACTTTTCATGTAGTCCAATTTGTTAATAATTTTCTTTATGGTTAGTGTTCTTTGTTTCCTATTTTAAAAACCTTTGTCCCAGGAACTTTAAAGAGTTTCTACTATGTTCTGTAAGTTTTGACGTTTAATTTTGCCTTTCATGTGGAGCTCTACAATATACCTGGAATTGACTTTTTCTTGGTATGGTATGAAGCTCTATTAATTTTATTATTATTTTGCCATATGAATCTTCAGTAGACATAGCACTATTTATTGAAAAGCTAGTATTTTCTCTACTTTTATGCATTGCCAATTTTATTAATCAAATGTTCATATATGCATGGGTCTCTTCCTGGTCTGTTTATCTCCTTGTACCAATACCAACTGAATGAATTACTGAAACTTTATAATACATTCTAATATCTAGTGGACTAAGTCTTTTCATTTTGTTATTGCTAAAAGTTTTTCTTGATTATTGTTCCGATTTGGCTTGTTAATTTCTTTGTAATATGTTGCTAGGATTTTGACTGAGATATCATTGAATTAAGTATGAGAAGATTTGATTATTGACATATTTAGTCTTCACATGAAGAATATGTAAACGAACTTTATATATTCCTCTATTTAACTGAGGTATTTTGTAATTTCTGTTAATTATAGCTATGTATAAGTACTATTTTTATTATATTTGTTTCTGGATATTTGGTGTTCTCTGCTATTGCAAATAGTTTCTTTTCTTATAATTTTATATTCTAAATATTTGTGGATATATTGAGAAATACAGTTAAATTTTGAAATGTGACCTTTTATCTAGCACAGTTGCTAAGCTAGCTTATTGATTCTAATACTTTATCTGTAGATATTGTATATTTTGCATACACAATAATGTTGTCTGTAAATAATAGTTTTATTTCTTCCTTAAACTTTATGCCTTCCTTTCTTGTTCTTATTTCATAGACCAGGCCGTATTTCATTACAATGTTGGTTACAGTTTTTTAAAATTGAGTTTATTGATTGATTTACATATAATAAAATAAACAAATCTTAAGCATTGTTTGAATTTTGAATGTGTGTACACCTGTGTAATTAGCACATCAATCAAAATATCGATTAGTTTCCTATATCCTTTTCCAGTTATTCCCAATCCCTTTATACCACCAGAGACAACCACTGTTCTGGTTTATATCACCATGGGTTAGTTTTGATTTTTCTTAAACTTTATGTAAATAGAATTCTGTAATATAACCTCTTCATTTTAAGTTCTTTCTTTTAATTTTTAATTTTTAATTTTAAAGATGAGTACAATTCAGGGCTGTATATAAATGTTCATTATGTAGATACCCTAGTTGATGAGATATGTCCCCTCCCCTGGCAGTTTCCCACTACTTCTAATCCCGCCCCTTCCTCCCCTGGCAGTTTCCTACTACTGCCAATCTCTTTTTTATAGTATTATGATAATTGTTCAAGTTCCGCTATGAGTGAGAACATGTGGTACTCAGTTCTTTGTAGACTCAATATTATAGACTCTAAGTACATCCAAGTTTCTGTGAATCTCATAATTTTGTCTTTCTTTATGGCTGCTTAATATTCCATCGTGTATATGTACCACATTTCTTTCATCCAGTCCTCTTTCAATGGGCAGCGTGATTGGTTCCATGTTTTTGCTATTGTGAATAATGCTGCCATAAATATGTGTGTGCAGGTATCTTTTTTCATAGAGTGATATGACTTCCTGCAGGTATATTCCCAGTAGAGGATTGTGGGGTCATATAGAAGGTCGAATTTTTGATCTTTTAGGAGTTGCCAAACTGTTTTCCACAGAGATTATACCAGTTTACACTCCCACCAACAGTATAGAAGTGTTCTCTTTTCCCCGCATCCTCTCCAGCATCTGTTGATTTTTGTTATTGATGATGGCCATTCTAACCAGAGTTAGGTGGTATCTTGGGTGTGGTTTTAATTTGCATTTTTTTGATGACTGGTGAAGCTGAGCATTTTTTCATGTATCTGTTGGCTGGTTGGATATTTTCTTTTGAGATGTGCCTATTCATATCTTTTGCCCACTTTGTAACGGGGCTGTTTGTTTCTTTTTAACACATTTGAGTTCCTTGAGGGTCCTAGATGTTAGGCCTTTGTCAGATATACAGTTGGCAAATACTTTTTGCCTGTCTGGGGGCTGTCTCCCTGCTCTATCAATGGTTTATTTGGCTTTGCAGAAGCATGTCAGTTTGATGAGGTCCCACTTGTCTATCTTATTTCTTATGGCATGGGCACTTGGAGTTTTAATCAAGAATTGGTTGTCAGTTCCAATTTCCATAAGGGTGACTCCTGCATTTTCTAAGGTTCTTATAGTTTGAGGTTTTACATTTAGGT
>CAUYQG010156902.1:0-24003 GCA_963574415.1 Tarsius wallacei | reverse complement strand
ACAATAAATAAAAAAATCAGCCGGGCATGGTAGTGCGTGCCTGTAATTCCGGCTACTCGGAAGGCTGAGGCGGAAGGATCGCCGGAGCCCAGCAGGTCGAGGCTGCAGTGGCCGGGAGCGGCCACTGCACTCCAGTCTGGGAGACAGAGTGAGACTCCAACTCAAAAAAAAAAAAAAAGCTATTGAGGGCTGCAGCGGTGTGTACAGGAAAATCCTTTATAAATAGTAATGCACTACACAAAATGAACTATAGGGCATTATTTTCATTATCCTCATGAGTTTTCCTGACTCTTGACAAAATGTCTCTGGCCAAGCAATGAGTTGATGCTAGTAACTGTAGAGCTGGGGGCTTCAATTCTCTGCAAACTGGCCACTGCCATACAATATCTGCTGCTCATCAAAGGAAGCCACCAAAGTGGGGTGACCTGCCTAGGCTCCCTCCATCAGTGCTCAAAAGGAACAGACCATCTCGAGAGCAGGGCAAGGAGTGCCTCTCCAGAGGAGGCAAAGCAGAAAGACTCTGTCCCCCCCATGGCCATGGGCCAGCTCGGGAGTCCCTAATGTGTGCAGTGGTCTGCGAGAAACAGGCAGGTACAAGGCCCTGGTGAAGCTGTTGCCTGCACACTCGGAGGGTGCTCTTTCTCTCCACACTCATGCCCAGGACCCTGAAAGTATGCATTTGACAATCATTCCTGCCTGTCCTTGCCAAAACTCTGACCGACAGGGAAATGGGCCCTAAGGGTTTCAGGTGGTAACAAGATGCTCAAAGTACGGGACTCAAGTTGCAAGGAAACCAGAGACAGGGAAAAACTTGGCACCACCAGCTACACCCAGGAACAGCCAGCATTGGTGCAGACCTCCAGGCCCTTATCGGCTCCCCACTACCAACTTTCAGGAGAGGGTTTCTGGTTGCCCTCAGTTCTCTTACTTAACCTTCAGCCGCTACTGTTCCTAGGACCCTCCCAGGCCAAGTGAATTCCTCCAGGAAACCATCTGGCCCCTCTGAGCTCCACTTCCCTGAACTCTGCTGCATGAATGTAGCTTCCATTTGCTGAATACACACTGGATGCCAGAACCACACTAAGTACTTCACATACATTCTCCAGATCAATCCTCACAAGAGTCCTGGGAGATGGATATTATTAGCATTCCCATCTTACAGATTGAGAAAGTGAGGCTTGGATAAACATCTTGCTCAGGGTCCCAAGATATTGGCAGAGCCTAGATATAAATGCAAGTGCACTTGGCACCAGGGCCTACTTCCCCTGCCCCGGGAACAAGCTTTCTATGCCTACTCCCACCCCGACCCATCATACCACAAATTCAGCATTTATTGTCTGATCGTGTTCTTTTACATATCCCACATGAGACTGCCTGTCTTCCTGGCAAACTCCCAGATCAAGGACTGTCTTTCATCACTTTCTCTTAAATTCTACAGCTCAGCTCTGCCCAGGGCTAGGCACACAGTACACATATTATTTCACAGGACACACACAGTACACACAGAATCAGTCCTTGCATCAGTGTAAGAGAAGCCAATAAAAGGACTCTGCCCTTAGAACACCATCAGGAAAATACATCCAGCCAGCAAAAAGCCCTGACCAATTCTTGGTCCAGGCCCACACTTGGGACCCCTAGCCAGAACTCCGTACCTGGGAGACCCTCTTCTGGAGGTGCAGTGTCAGCCCGCCGATGACCCAGGTACTGTGCCGTGGTCCGCGGGAAGCGGTGGTAAGCAAGTCGTGCATATTTCTCCCGGATCATCAGGGCCTTGGCCAGGCTCTTGGCGGCCTGTTCATAGTCCTCCAGAGTGATCTGAGAAGGAAAGTGTGCAGACAAGAGTTCACACAACAAGCCTGAGACTGCCGTCCTTGGGAAGAGAGGCTTGCAGGGCTGGCCCTTGACGGGCATCTGGGACCCGAGCTTTCAGGAAGGTTCTTTCACCATTCCCTGACCAATAAAAGTGGCACACTGTATCTAAACTGTTTGTATGAACAATACGATTTATGCTGGACACCTGCTTTCCCTCTGGGAGTCTGGTATTTGGGGACGTACTATGTAGCTATGTGACCAGCCCCAAGAAAAACCTCGGGTGCTGAAACTCCAATGCACTTCCCTGGTAAACAATGCTGCACATGGGTGTTGTCACAATTCAATGCTGAAGGTATTGGGTATGTTCTGGTGACTCCATGGGGGAGGACCTTTGGAACCTTGCACCTGGGATCCTCCAAATACCTTTTCCCTTTGCTGATCTGCTCTGCATCCTTTCACTGTCATAAATCAGAGCTGTAAGTACAGCTAAGTGCTGAGTCATCTGAGTCCTCCTCACAAATCACCAAGCCTGGGGGTGCTCTTGGGGACCCTGACACTGGAGACACAGAAGGAGGAGACTGCCACACACCAGAGGCCAGCCTCACACGCTGCTGGTTAAACCACAAGCTTGCTATTGCACCCAGTGCATGAAGAAACAAAGTCTGAATCTTATCCCTAATGATGATGATGATGATGATGATGAATACCATCATTTTCAGTTGAGAAAATTCATGGTCCTTTGGATGTAAAAACCAAACAAAAGTAACTTCGGCGTGCCCAGCCTGCTGCTTTGCCAAGCTCAGGCTTCCAGTTAAATGGGTGGCTCACCCAACTCACCCAGTCAACAAGCCCTGCTGTCATGTGTTAGGTGCCAAAGCTTTCCATAGATTTCATTTTGCTCCTCACCGCCACCCATTTTACAAGTGGAAAACTGAAGCACAGAGGGGATATATCACTTGCTAGTTTCAAAGTCAAACTCTAATCTGATTGATTCCTGAAGCCCAGGGATGTGCTGCTTTCCCAGAGCTGTCTTGTGTTCAAAGATAAATGAGATAAATTCCCACCTTGCCATGGGCTCATTAACTGTAGCCTGTTTGGGAAGGATGCATATTGCAGACATCTGAGAGTTCTTGGGAGATAAGCAGCTAAACAGACAGTCACATGGGGAATAAGTGACACAGTAGAGGGAGATACAAGACACTGATGGAGCACAGAGTGGGGAGGGCTGGAGCCTGGAAGTTTCCTCCACTGCTTTAATAAAATAGTCATTTTGAGCTTTGAGATGTTTTAAGCATACAGTCAAGCACTGAAGATAATGTAACAAACATCCATGCACCTACTTTTCAGAGCTAACAATATTAATATATTTCATAATTGTTTCAGGTTTCTCACAATTTAAATAAATCATCACAGATTCAGCTCAAACTCTGTCTTCCTCCCTCCCCGACTCCAATCCATCCTCAGAGGGAGGAAGTCAGTATACAAAGGAAGACTCCCAAAAAACTGGAATTATTCTTTGGAGGGCAGGCCCCTTGTAATACAGACTTTCCTCACTAAGTAAATGTTCTAGGAACCTGTTGGAACCAGGATACCAGCTAGCGTTGTTGTGAGAGGCTAATTTTTTTTTTCAGTTAATTTTTTTTTTTTTTAGGCTCTTTCAACACATTTGCCCATTTCATGATGGGTGATTTATAAGCACACCTGCCCACACCATGCAGAGTGTTCAGCGGGTTTTGACCAAATACAGCATGACCCCTTGCCCCACTCTCCCTATTCACCCAATCTTGCCCCAAGCAACTTTGTTTCCCCCCGATGAAAAAAAGTTCTCAAAGGGAGACGTTTTGCTGATGTGGAAGAGGTGAAACAAAAAACAGCAGAATCACTAAAAGGCATCAAAACTGACCAGTTCAAAAACTGTTCTGAGCAGTGGAAAAAGCATCTTGACAGGTGTATTGCATCAAACGGGCAGTACTTCGAAGGTGACTGAAGTTTAAACATGTAAGAATAAATACACACTTTTTATAAATAAATTTGAGGTTTTTCGGTCCCCCCCATATATCTTTTTCACATTTGTTTTATACTTTTACTAAACACTACTCCTTTCTTTTTGTTAAAGTGGTAAGTTCTTTCCTGTCCCCAAATGTACCCAGAATGGTGCATCAATTCCATTTTGTGCCTTCCAGTGGATGGCTTCTGAGAGCAGCGGGAATAGGTGAGCAGGCACAGACATCTTAGACAAAAATATGTCCTTGATAACAACAAAGCCAAATGTTTTCTCAGTAGAGTTGAGGGACTAGGCATGACAAGGGGCTCAGCCCACGGCTAAGGACATCAGAGAGGGTGCTCAGGATCCCCATGGACCAGCAGCCACTAACACAAGCTTGTAGGTGTCGCAGGCCCCAATGGCTGCCGCAGATACACTGGGTGCCAAGGAGATCTAAGGTCAACCTGCTTCTCATGGGTACTTGGCTCTCTGGGGACCAACTATCCACTTCAGTGACTCCATGCCCTACTCTGTGTCAGTCAGGAGACTAGAAGAAAGAAGCTAGTCAACACCCCACGCCACTGTCCTCTCATTCAGCTGGTGACCAGCCACCTCGACTCTCCCTTCCCACTGCTCTTCCCACATGCCAGAGACTGGGGGAACACCAAAGATCCTGGGACAGGACGCTGATCTTCAGACGAGGCCTGCATTGTTTCCAATCCAACCTAAATTGCCAGCCACAGGAATATATTTAAAATAAATTACGATACCTCCACACAAAGGGATACTAGGTGCACATATATATTTTTAAAAGGACAAGGAGGTTCTTTATATGGTATTATCTCTAACCGTTAAATGAAAAAGGCAAGATGCAGTATAATGTGTACAGTAAACTACTATTTGTACAAAATAAGTAAATAAGGCCAGGCGCAGTGGTTCATGCCTGTAATCCCAGCACTTTGGGAGGTGGAGGCGAGAGGATTACCTGAGCCCAGGGGTTCAAGACTAGTCTGGACAACATAGAGGGACCTTGTCTCTGCAAAAAAAATCAAGATATTAACCGGGCGGGGTGGCCCACGCCTGTAGCCCCAGGTACTCAGGAGACTGAGGCAGAAAGTCAAGGCTGCGGTTAGCTGTAATCATGCCACTGCACTCCAGCCTGGGTGACAGTGAAACCCAAGTCAAAACAAAAAAGGTAGATAAACTACACATACATAATTAGTTGTCGAAACATAGACCATCTATGTGAAAATACACAAGAAACCAAAACCAATGGTTGCCTATGAGGAAGGAATGGATGGCTAGAGAATTGATACTATTTTTGGACCTTTTAAATTTTATACCATATGTAAGTATTCTCCATCACACAAAAATAAAATATTTTTTTAAAACTAGAGGAATTTTTATAAGAGCAATAAGCTACTTTCTTTCTCAGATTTCCAGTATATTCTACAACTACTGTTAAAAGGAAGGAACAACCAACAAGGCCAACTGAGACATGAGTGGTGGGTGGGGACCAGGGAGACAGAGCCAAGTTCAACCCTGGCACTACCTTAGTGATACTGCTCTTCAAGAAGTAAGCATTCATAACAAGACACCATCCAGTCAGGTGAAATGAGCACATTTTCAGTGACTGAATTAACTGGCTTAGTGTAAAACAAGCTTGTTCATTTCTAATCAAGATCCTCTCTTCCTGGTTGAGGGGGTCTGGCCTGTGTTTAAGGGTACTGAACCGAAGCTTGTGCGAAGAGCTGAGTCAGCAAGACTTAATTTCACACAAACCAATCAGTACCTTGACCTTGAATCTATTAAACATTTGAGAACACTGAAGGGCCGAAGCTGGCACCTTTCTCAATGGGCTACAGGGACAGGAGACAGCATTCTGGACCTGGAGAATGTATGGAATTTACAGGGCTCAGTCACAGTGTGCCAGGGCCCTCCTCACAGGGACAAGCAGGCCCCTAGACACACCACAGCCCACCACCTCTCTGAGGACCCTCCTTGTCTTCAGACTCCTATTCCTACTCTACCACCTCCCAGACACATACAATCTGGGCCAGGCTCCAGGGGTGGGCATGACCCCAGTGGCCCAGGGGGCTCCGGCCTCACATGCAAGGCACAATTGACACTCCCACAGACACCTTACCCCAGCACAGTAATCTCCGCTGATGGTGACCCGCTGGAACTCGGGCATGGCATAGGGTGCTGGCGTGGGATGGGCAGTAGCTCCCGTGAGCACAGGGGTTGCAGGAGACAAGGCCGGACTGGTTGTCGGGGGGCCCTTCCAATCTTGCTGTGTCGGCATTTGCAGAGACAGGGACTGGGACCGAATCATCTTGAAACTTTTCTTTCTAAAACCCAAGGACAAGGAAAAGTGGGAGACATAAGCAGCTAATTGGGGCGAGTGACAGTCTTTGTTATGTACATGGCAGGAGAATTTTGCTATGATTAATCACTGGTGCTGGCCCCACCAGTAAGAAGTATCTAATTATTCATGCCTTCCTCTTACACACGTCACTCTGCATGAGACACAGCACAGTCCTCGGGACACCCCTACCTGTGGTCACTACAAACTGCTGTGGGCTGTGTCTACACAGCACACAGAGCATTACAGTAGGCAAATGCCACAGGTCACAGACAGACAGCAGACCACACTGCAGGGGCTCTAACACCACAGGGTATGAGAGGAGGAGGCAGCATCCAATCAACGAGGCTTTCCCCACTGTGTGAACAACATGCTAGCTTCAGATAACCCAAACTCTAAATCCTGACATCTGAACACTCTCAGGAGCCAGAAGAGATAGGACACTTAATGAGTCCAATCTCCTTGTTTTATAAAGGAGTCAGGGGCCCAGAGAAGGGAGAGGGCTTGCCCGATGTCACATAGCAAGGTGGTTTCTCTGCCCAGCCTCCTCTCTTATTGCTCCCTCCTCAAGCCTGAGGTTTGCCAGCCTGGTCACTGTTGCTGGAGCTGGCACAGATCTGTATCTCTGTTATGGGAAAAGGATTGATCCGTATCAACTTCAGGTCCCTCTGGACCTGTTGCCATGGCACCAAAGATGATTTCATGGACTCTTGGGCACAAGGTTGGCTGAGAATGCCACAAGCCCATGCTCATTTGCAAGACTGATCTATGATGACTCCACCTTCCTCATTAACAAATAGACATCCTATGACTTCACCCCAAGACCCAGAATCCCAGGAAGAGAATTACCCAGCACTAAGGTGAGGTCACCAGCCCTCCCTTCCCCCATGTTTCTTTCTGCCTCCAGTGAAGCCTATGTTGCCACTCCACAGCGCCCAATGCCAGAAACCAGCAGGCAACTTTCCAGGTGTTTTGTTTGCTTGTTTGTCTGTTTGTTTTTGAGTCAGGGTCTCACTCTGTTGCCCAGGCTGGAATGCAGTAGCACACTCAAAGCCATCACAGCCATCACCAGCTGGGCTCAGGTGATCCTTCCGCCTCAGACTGCCAAGTAGTTGGAACCACAGGCATGCACCACCATGCCCAACTAAGTTTTTTGATTTATTGTAAAGACAAGGTCTCGCCAAGTTGCCCAGGCTGGTCTCGAACCCCTGAGCTCAGGCAATCCTCTCGCCTCCACTTCCCAAAGTACTGGGATTATAGGCGTGAGCCTCCACGCCAGGCTCCTGGGTGTTTATTCCACCACAAGCAAAACCTATAGCCACCAGCAAAGCACTCAGTGACAACTGTGACCCACCAGAGCCCATCAAACCCTTCCTTGTCTCCAGGCACCAGTGACATCTACACATGTGGAGAAATAGGTTCATCTCCAAATGGGCTTCATAACTCACCCAGAAGCAGCTGTCTTCCTCTTGGCTCTTGGCCAGGTCTCCTCACTGCTGATGTTTCAAGAACAACAACTCTCTTCCCCTACTTACACACCCACCACTTGCCATGGTCCTCTGGGTATTACCTGCCTATGCTGTGTTATCACCGCATTGAAATAAGGCTGTTGGCCAAGCGCGGTGGCTCAAGCCTGTAATCCCAGCACTTTGGAAGGCCGAGGTGAGGGGACTGCCTGAGTCCATGGGTTTGAGAACAGCCTGGGCAACTTGGCGAGACCTCTTCTCTACAATAAATCAAGAAATTAGCTAGGCATGGTAGCAGGCACCTGCAGTTCCAGCTACTTGGAAGGCTGAGGCAGAAGGATTGCCTGAGCCCAGCAGGTCGACGCTGGGGTAGCCATGAGCATGCTACTGCACTCCAGCCTGGGCGACGGAGTGAGACTCCAACTCAAAAAAAAGAAAGAAAGAAAGAAGACTGCTTACACCTGGAAGACGGAGGTGGCCCCTCTTCAGGAGTTGACCTCTCCCCTGCCCCTGGCCCCGTTAACAGACACACTGGGCTGCCTCAAGAAACTCAGCATAAACTCCGGGAGCCCCCATCCCTGGCTTTCCCTGGCCTGCTATCCATCACATGGAGCTGATCAAGCATCCTGCCCCAAGGAAAATGCCAACTGTACTAGTCAATCATTCCTCAGAGGCGAATTCATCTTGAACAATGAGGTTGTACCTTTGTCATCTTTTGCATGTTCACACCTAGAGGAAGAATTACTTTGGGCTCCCTCTCACATTCTGACAGGCTCAGCTGGGTCCCATAAGACTCTGACCTCTGTGTCACTCACATGCCTGCCAGGTCACTGTTTTTATTCTTATGCAACCTCATCCTCATGTGTGTCAGCCAAGGCTGCCCAAGGTCTGGTCCTGCCAAGGAGAAGCCACAGGTGACATCTAAGATGAGCAACAGGTAGAAAGGTTTAAACACACACACACACACAACCAGAAAGCTGGAAGGCTGCCAAGAGCCCACCAGGCTTGTCCTAGGACTGTCCATATTCTTCTGCTCCAGTGAGGAAACCAGTACCATCAGCTGGTGTCCAAAGAATTCTTCTCGAAGACATGCATTATGGCCACAGCCTTGGTCTTCAGGTGAGCACCAGATTGTCACATATGAGCATCCGCAGGCTGGGAGCTCAGACTTTGCAGACACAAGGGATAGATTTAACCACAGATGGTCCAACTCCTCAGGGCCCACTCATCTGGGGCTTGGGATAACCAGAAGCTAACCACCAAGTGTGTATCTCAGAAAGCTGAAAAAGCTAAATGGAGCCCAAGGGAGGACCTGTTTGTTTTCTATTGCTGCATAACCAATTGCCACAAACTTGGCAGCTTAAATCCACACCTATTTATTAGCTCACAGTTCTGTAGGTGAGAAGTCTGGGTGGGTTTGGCTGGGTTCTATGCTCAGGGTATTGAAAGGCCAAAATCAAGCTGTTGGCCATACTGTGCTCTTGTCTGGAGTTTCTGGAAAAGAATTCACTTCCAAGCTTGTTCTGGTTGTTGGTAGAGTGCAGTTTCATGTGGCTGTAAGACTAAGGTCCTGGGTTGCTTGCTGACTTTGGCCAGGGGCCACTCTTAGCTCCCATTGAAATGCTGCTATCCTTGCACTTAGCCTCCTCCACCTTCAAAGCCAGGAAGGGTCTGGTGCTTCAAATCTCCCCGACTTCCCCTCCGACCATCAGCCCGAGAAAGCGCTTCATTTTTAAAAGTTCATGGGATTAGATCAGGCCTGTGGATAACCCCCTATCTTAAGGTCAACTGTGCCATATTCCATAACATAATCATAGGAGTGGCATCATGACACCTCATCATATTCCCAGGGTCTGGAGATTGGGAAAGGAGCTATTTTAGAACTTCTGCCTGCATAGGCCCATACCTAGTATCCATTCTATACAAGAGAGGCTCAGTCAGTAAAGGTGAACGTGGATGTGTATGAATTTGAGCGTGTGAGTGTGCGAGAGTGTGTGTGACAGTAAGTGTGTGACGTGTATATGTGTGAGTATGTGGAAATGTGTGGGTGTGTATACGTGAATGTGTGTGTGTATGAATGAGAATGAATGTGTGAAAGTGTGTGTGAAGTGTGTGCCCACACGTGCCCTTTTCTCCCTCTCCAGACTGTCTAAAGCCCCACAAGTATCACAATAATAAAAGAAGTTACCATCATCTTTATCTAAATTATAGGATCATGAGGTTGGAAAACACTTTAAAGACCATGCACCCCAGGCCAGGCACAGTGGCTCACACCTGTAATCCCAGTGCTTTGGGAGGCCGAGGCAGGAAGCTCACTTGAGGCCAGGAGTTTAAGACCAGCCAGGGCAACATAATGAGATCCCATCTCTAAAAAAATTAATAAAATAAAATAATCAGCTGGGTGTGGTGGTACATGCCTGTAGACCCAGCTGCTGGAGAGACCGAGGTGGGAGGATCGATCATTTGAGAACAAGAATTCAATCTTAGCAGTGAGTTATGATTGTGCCACTGCACGCCAGTAGGGACAACAGAGCAAGACTCTGTCTCTAAAATAAAAATGAAAAAAACTATGCACCCCAACCCTCTCACAAAGGCAGTCTTTACTTGAATACCTCCAGTGACAGAGGGCTCACTATATTTCTGAATAAGACATCAGCATCCAATCATTTATCCAGTAAACATTTACCAAGTACCAACTTTGGACCAAGCCGGAGCTAGACGTACAAACGCAAAGTTGAACCAAACATGACCTGTGGTCACTGTTAGAAAGCACTTCCTTCCGATGGGCCTAGATCTGTCTGTCCACCTTCCCTCCTTCTGCACCTTGCCCTAGCTCCTGGGGGCACCAGCTTCCACCAGCTCACTCAGTCACAGCTGGCACGCCCCCTCCCTCCCCTGCCCACACATGCACCTGGCAGAGCACACCACTGCCAAGGAGTTGGCAGAGCATGGGGCTGTAAGGATACCAGCTCCAGCCAAGCCTGAGGGCCCAAAGTGCCAGGAGTAGCTTTGTCACCCCGAAATAGCTGACCCTCCTAAGTCACAGGGACCTTCTTGCTGATCAGACTCTCGAGACCAAGAGGTAATCTGGTCACGTGGGCTGTCACCACAGCTGCTCACCTCCCAGCACCTGTCTGGCAGCCCACTTGTTCTAGGCCCTTGGCTGCTCCTGCCAGCCTCTATGTCCCCACCCTTACCCTGCTCCTCTCCCAGCTCCTGAGGATCAGGCACCCAGAGCCTTCTTGACCTAGCATTCATATGCTGAGCCCAAGCTCGGAGCCCTGGGGTCCTCCATTTCTCCTAAAGAATAGCCAGCATCTTCCCAGGGGTCTTCTGAAACCCACTGCCCTGTGTCATCTGTCCAGAGGCACCAGAGCAAATCTTTCACCAAACTCTCAAATGTGTATCATGAGTCAGGAGACCGCGCCTGGACCCCTCATTCAATAACCTACCGTGTGCCAAGCCCTAGGAGTGCCAAGCCCTCCAGGGGCTGCCTGTGTGACGGCAGATGGACCCGGACAGTTCAACAGATTGTCATCATACAATGTGGTCGGTGTAATGAGATGCCCGGGATATTTTGGGATCCCAGAGGAGACACTTAATCCAGACCGGGGGTGGGAGCAGTGCAGCAGCAGGGACAGAGGGAGAGGGGGCATTTCAGAACGGAGAGGCTTGTTTGAGGCCTTCCTCCACACACACTCAGCTCATTCTGACAGTCCCTCCCGCTCCAGATTATGCTAATCATTAAAGGTTGGATGCAGGAGTCACCAACCAGCAGGTTCTGTTAACAATGTGAATTGAATGCCATTAGGTAGGGCAGGTATTCTCCACTTCACAGGTTCATCTGTTCCTATGGCTGGCACTGTCACTACACTGATTCATGTAGATTTGGGACCCCTGGTCTAAGGGGGGGAATAGGAAGAGTGGCACCTACTCTGTGATTGAGACCAGAGGTCCGGCTCTATCTGGAGAGGAGGAATAGCTGCCTCTGATGTGCACTGCGTAATGGGCACTATAAGGGGGGCATGCAGAGAGCACAGCCCCCCCATCACCACCACCACTCACTGCGCGTGCTGCCAGGTGACCAGTAACCTGGCCAGTGGGTGTAACTCTAATTCACATACCTTGCTGTCCAATGGGTGTGAAGACTCAACCCCACCCTCTGTCTCTCCCTGAACTCCCCTCTGGAAACTTCCACCTCCTATTCCGCCTTTGCTTTCCTTCCCTCCACTCCTGACCCGCTGTAGTCTCCACTGGTCTCCCTGCCATTCAGCCAATCACCTCCATTCCTCCCTTTCCCCAGTCCTTCCCAGCTGCCCTTCCCCCTAAAGGCCCCAAGGGTCAAAATAAAGTACAGTCTTCACCACCTTTTACCTTCTGGTTACAATCTCTTTCCCTAACTGTAAGAGCAGATGAAATGACTGTTTCAAATGAAAGCTACCCACCCCCAATTTAACAAGTTTTATAAAATAAAATTATCTAGCAACATGTTAGCTATGCTATGCTTAACTCATAACAAATATTTGTTTCTCTATTTTACTCAAAACATTCAGGAAAAGTGATTGTTCTGGATAGCCAAACTTTTCAGAGAATAAAGCCTATATCCCCTTTATACCCTAGTTTTTAAAAATCCATTTTGGTGTGGCTTTTTAAATGAAATGCATAACTCCTGCATTCTTAATCCAAGCATGCCAAACATAATTTAAAGTTCTCTTCATGACTCAGGGTCATTCCTGCATTATCCAGTCACGATTTCAGAGGTGTTTCGTCCCTAGACTACTGTGCTTCAAATTCTCACATCTGCTTTTCATAATTATTCTGTTTCCTCCCTCCCTATTGATTGTCAAGTAATAACCAGGATCATTAATGATAACCCAAGCACTGTGCTAAGGACTTTTTGTACATTAGTTCATTTGTTTCTCACGAGGTGGGTCCTTTTATTATTCTCATTTTGCAGATTAGGAGATGGGCTCAGGCAGTTAAGAGCCCTGACCAAGGTCAATCAGCAGTGAGTGGTGGGCTGTCACTTTAACCCAGCTGGTCTGACTCCAGAGCCCACTCTGACCACCACCACACTTCTCCTCTGTGGCCCTGCCTGTAGAAGTCTCTCTCCCCACTTCTAGTCTGCCACAGAATGAGAAACCAGATAGCCAGCTTATTAGAACACTGAGTAAAGTAGGAATAAATAGAAGATGGGAAGGGAGATGCCACAGATGGAAAGGGAACAGGGGAGAGGGTGTCCTCCATGAAAATGTCAACATGTTCACAGCTAAGGGGAGTGGGGTTTCTTTTGGGGGTGATGAAAATGCTCTCAAATTGATGGTGGTGATGGCTCAACACTACATGAATATACTAACAACCATTGAGTTGTATACTTTAAATGGATGCATTGTATGGTATATGAATTATTTCAGTAAATACACTGAATTTCAATGAAAACATAGACGAAGAAGAGGAGGAGGAAGAAGAAGAAAAAGAAGAAGGAACAGGAGAGCTGGAGGAGACCTAATATGCATTTTGTCTGCTTGGAATGCTTCCTCTTGCTGTCTATGTTGGCTAAGTTCCAATATGCTCATTTTAGGGTACATGAACTCTGACTAGGTGATGTAGATGAGAGCTACAAAAGATAGCTCTAGGCACCGCCAGACATTTCCTGTTCTTACCTTTGCCTCCTAACTTTTCTTCCATAGAAAGTCACCCCGTTCTCTGACTTTGACCCACCCTGAGTCCTAGTGGATTGCAAAAAGCTGTCCTACTGGTCTCCCGATTTGGGCACAGCTTGCAAAACAAGCTCAGGATCCCTGGAGTCAGTCCCCAGTTCTGGAAGAGTTATGTTTGAACCCTGCTTAGTTCTCACAGTTGTTGTAATCCTGGGCAACAAACCTCCACGTTTTAGGTGTACATCTTTCTTTCCTCTTTTATTTATTTATTTATTTATTTATTTATTTATTTATTTGAGTAGGCATCTCACTCTGTCTCCCAGACTGGAGTGCAGTGGCACATTCATGGCCACCGCAGCCTCAACCTGCTGGGCTCAGGAGATCCTTCCACCTCAGCCTTTCAAATAGCTGGAACCACAGGCATGCACCACCACACCCGGCTCATCTAGTTGCCCAGGCTGGTCTCAAACCCCTGGACTCGGGCAATCCTCTTGCCTCCACCTTCCAAAGTGCTACAATTACAAGTGTGAGCCACCACTCCCAGCCACAACCCAAGTTCTTCTTGTTTAAGAAATTGTTTTACTTCCAGGTTAGGAACTAAGGCTAGCTTATGCCTTTACATCAGACTTAAAATTGTTTGTTTGTGTTTGTTTGTTTGCTTCTAAATGAAAGAGAAAAAGAAAACTGTTGTAAGGAGAAGCCTTCTCTCAGCGCCAGGAATATTGAGGTTTGCCAGAGGAGCCAGAGCAAGGGAAGGCTTTTCCCAAACTAGAAGTCCCATCTCATGTCACAGTTGGAAACCCAAACCCGCAGACTCGGGGCTTCTGGAGACTTGCTGCTGGTTCCAGGCCTGTGGGCTCCTTGCCAGAAGGCTACAGATCACCATTTATATCTAGAATGTCAGGGAAGTGTTACAGATGAAGAGGGAGCTGGGGGGAGAGGGTATCCTCTAGGAAAATGTTACCATCTGAACATTTGCATAATAAAGGCACTTTTGTGAGCAGTGTCCCTGCTCTGTCACTTCCTGGTTCTGTGTCCTGGTGACTTCTCTGAGCCTTAGTTTCCTAACCGCCAAATTGGGATACTAAGAAAATTCACCTAATAAACCTGATGTGGGAATTAAAAACCGAAGCAAATCGCACAGCCCAGCACTAGTCCCCAGTAAGCACCCGATGGCAAGAGTGGCTATTGCTCCTGTCTCAGCAGCAAGAAGTTGGATCAATAGTTAACACTTCCATGGGACATACTATGACCCAGGCACTATCCCCAACCTTTTACTTGTTGGCTCCCTCCTTCCTCACAACACCCCATGAAGGTAACTATGGTCACCCCCACTACATACATGAGAAATAAGCTGCGGCCCAGAGAGGTTTCCTAATTTGCACAAGATCACAGAGCATGCTAGTGAGTAGCAAAACACAGCAGTCCAGGAAGCTGCAGCCACCCTGCTGTGGTGTCTGTGGTGGCAATGGGGCAGCAGAATGTCTTCCTCTGCCAGACACTGCCCACCAACTAAATTCCAGGCTGGGTCCTGGGGAGACAGTGGGAGCCAGAAACAGTCCTCAAGGAGCTTATAGTCAAATGAAGCAGACGAATGCAAACCAAGACACCACAGTCTAACAGGTAGAGACAGAACAAAGTTTATGGAGAAGCATTTGCAGAAGAATTTCTGGAAACCACACAGCACATTTGGGCTTAGAGTAAGAAAGTTTCCACTTTGCCCTTGGCCTGAGCAGTGATAAGAATAACATAGTCTTTCTGCAGATGTTAGGCCCACTATCACTCTGTAAGGGAAACTGGCCTCAGAAACTTATTGTTCCTGGTAATAAAAAATGCCAGGACTCCTTCTTCCCTCATTGTTAAGGGTCTAAAATACTCAATTCATAACACACAGAAGGTCCTGCAGACCATTCAGTTGATGACATCGACCCTTTAGTTCTGCCCGTGGGGTGGGATGAGGGTCTGTACGATCATGCTCTTCTTGACCCTCCAGGGATGAGCATGCCACTAGAGTAAGGGCCAGTCCACCTGGCCCAACACTAGGCTGGCACTCAGAGGTTGGCCAGTGGCACGGATGACCCCTTCCTTCATGGACTCACAGCCCCTCCAAGGAAGGAAAGTACTGATCTTGTGGGTGGTAAAATCTGTTCTTGCCTCTATACAAGTAATTAACTTTTTATTTCTTTCCAAAAGAGTTAAGGGCACTACCAAGAAAGGGGGAAAATGGTCTTTAAAAATGAAACTCTACCTTGGGAAGAGTCTGCTCACTGACTAGGTCTCAGAGAGAGCTCAAAGTTCCACCATAGCAACTACTGAGGTCTGGAGTGCTGGGCAGGGGGCGAATCCCACTATAGACCCCGGGTGAGATACACTCTGAAAGGATAAGGGCTTCGAATTGCACTTGGACTAAGAGCCAAACTTTTTATCAGAAAGCACAAGGCCAGTCAGCATTGTGCCCTGCTAGTCGTCCAGCCTTGGGTGTGGCACCTCTTCCTTTAACAGACTTCTAACCACATCGGCCTCCTGGACAAGCCCAGAGAGCCTTTGTCTGGCTGACTCCTCTACCTGAAGGCCATCTAGCTAGCTCCTTTGTACCCTTGGAGTATCCGCTAAGATGTCATCTCCTTCAAAACACCTTCCCCGACTATGCAGTCTAAAAACTAAAAAAGGAATTTTCTCCCTCTCCCCTTCTCCTTCTCTCCTTTTCTCTCTCTCTCTCTCTCTCTCTCTCTCTCTCTCTCTCTCTCTCTCTCCTCACATTCCTTCCTCCCTTCCCTTATCCATATGCCTGGGCCTGGCTGTCCTCAGACCCATTTCTCATCCTCTCCTGTGTCTCCCAGGTGTGTCGGTGGGCTTCCAGCTAGGTCAATGGCAGCCACTGGGGGAAACTGGAGGGGGCAGGAAGGACAAAGCTAGGTATCTCCTGCCACCATCTCTGCCTTGGGAGGCATCTCTGTAGCTGTCACCTCTCCTCCTTTGGCTCTGGTTTCCATTGGAAAAGTCTCAACAGTTCCAACTTCTCCAGGGTGGCCCCGTCCTAACCTCCAGCAACACCACCTCCTTCCCTATCTCTTCAGCCTCAGGTAGTAGATGCTCCCTTGGGTCTAATCTCTGAGTTGTCTCTCTCTCCTCTGTTTGACTTCCCAGCTCTCTACCATCTGTGTGACCAATTCCTTGCATTAAAATCTTATTTCTAGTATCTGATTGGTTTCTGTTTTTCTGGTTATACCCTGACTGATACAACACTTATAACTTTTCATTTTTTATTAATTTATCCAGTTACTTAATGATCGTCTAGCCCCACTGTCAGCTCCACAGGGCAGGGACTATATATATCTTGGTCATTATTACATCTCCAGTCCCAGCACAGCACCTGGCAAATAGTGAGCTGTGTTCATTAATAACACTCAAGTGATGAAAACAAATAAAATTGGTATTTCCCAAGAAATCTTCAAATTTCCAAAGAGAAAAGCGAAGTGCCATTCGGAAATGGTGTATACTTATGCACATAATTTGTTATTAAAACAGCAGCAGAGAGAAAGTAGGATTTGATCTTTTCAACACTACAGAGACACCGAGACATCTCTCAGTAAGTAAGTAGTGAGTTAAGGGTCTTGGCTAAGACATCAGCGCGGCTCCAGGGACACAGCCATCCCCACGAGGCACCTCATCTCAGGACGCACACCACAGCCCGCCTGGGTCTGCACAACTCTGTGCACACAAAGTCCGAGTCTTAGGGACAAACCTTTTCGCGGTCTCCACAGACTTCTGCTCTGCCAGTTCCTTCTGCAGCTCCCTCTCCTTGGCTTCCTTCTGCCCAATGGGACAGTCCTCAGGGACGGTGAAGAGGGACAGGGCATCTTTGCTGTCCTCTTCTCGGAGCACTTTAGCAAACACCTTCTCGGCCAGGAGCCGGACTTGCTCGTCCACCTCAGAGATGTTCAGCTTGGGGAACTGGCGCGGCATCTCGGCTAGCAAAGAAAAAGCAAGCGTCAACGTGATGAATCGCTGGGTGTTCTGAGTCACTGTGCTGGGGAGGAGAAGGCACTGAAGTGAGGGCCAGGCCCACCTGGTTCTTGGGGTCAGCTGTCTACTCAGGAATTCCCCAGACCAAACCCAGCATGTCAATTTCCAAATTAGCCCAGTAAGTATCTGAATGAGAAGCACATAGGGCCACTTACAGTTCATGACAAAGCAAATGTTCGGAAGTCAAAGAATGAACTAAGTGTGTTTCCATTTCCCCAAACTTAGGGAATCTACAGCACACTGGCAGCCCAGCTCTCCTGATTTTGTTTCTAAGGTTGAGAAAGGACAGGAGAGAGTTCAGAACCCTCTCTCCTCCTGACTATGAGGACCTCACTCCCCTCCTTCACAGAGGGGAAGATCAAAGCCCAAAGGCTTTACAGAATCACTCAAGGTCCTCCAAGATTACAGCAGCATCCTGGGAAATCCGAAGCTACAGTCTTCATTACATAAACGAGGCCTTTTGCTAAAAAGAAAGAATCTGCTATTGCAATTCCATGGTCCCTCCAACCCTTCAGAACTCTCTAGCAAGAAACAGCAAATAAAATAAAGGTTTTGGGGTAGGAATATTCTTTACCCAGCTGAAAACTCACTTCCTCAAAGCCGCTTTCTCTAGCTACCTCTCTGCATTCTGGTTCCTTACTATCAGTAGATGACCTAAACCAACTGGTTGCTTTCTTGCTTAAAAAAAAAAAAAAACTTACAAGGTATTTAATATGTACATATCACCAAAACCTTTATACTTTATTAACTCAATTAACCTTATTATTCCCACTTTATCAGAAAGAAAATGAAGGCAAAGAGAGCTAACTTACCCAGGATCACAATTTTTTTTGCTGTTTTGAGTTAAGGTCTCACTCTGTCACCCAGACTAGAGTGCAGTAGTGCAATCAGGGATCACCACAGCCTCAGCCTCCTGTACTCAAGCAATCCTTGTGCCTCAGCCTCCTAAGTATCTGGGACTACAGACATGTACCAGCACACCAGGTAAAGCTTTTTATTTTGTGTAGAGACGAGTTCTCACTATGTTGCCCAGGCTGGTCTTGAACTCCTGGGCTCAAGCAATTCTCCCACCTCAGCCTCCCTAAGTGCTGGGATTACAAGGATGAGCTGCCAGACCTGGCCTAAGAATCACACTTCAAATATGTTGGCAGAGAGCTCTGTTCTTCTCAGCCTTTCTCCCCATTCCCTTTCCTGTCCGAGCTTCTGCTCAGGGATCTGAACCCAGACATCTGGTTCTCGCATCTGTGCCCCCAACCCCTATGCTGTGCTGCTTCTCTTTGTCCATTTGGGTGTCAAGACAGGGTTTCCTCATAGTCCCCAGCATGACACTTATGAAATGGATGAATACTGTGCCCTTTTCCACATGTTATCTTCACCAGGAGTGGCTCTGGGAGAAAAGTTTCCCGTCTACCTGTTTCCACAGTTTCTTCAGGGTTGGTTTAAGAGAGAAGCGGTTTTATCCACCAGACATACCAAGATGGACACGAGACCAGGCCCTGTTGCTGTCTGGCAGGGAGAGGAGCAACTACAGGGGAGAGGGACTCATGGGGCCATCTTGGTACATTCTCTGGCCTCACAGTCTTCTCATCTGTGAGATAAAGAGATTGAACTAAGTGGTCTCTAAGGCCCTCTCAGTTCCAAGTGGTGGAATTCTAGGTACCCGAGAGGTTTCTAGTGCCTGAGGAGGGCTCCCTGCTCTGGTCTTCTCTGTGGGATGTGGTGCTAATTCATGACACAGACAGCAAGGAGGAAAGCGGGCTAGTCAAACGGGCAGTCAAAGCCGCGTCTGTGGGTCCCTTGACTCTGAAACCCGTTTCCTCTTCCCTCCATACCCCTCCTGGGCCTCTCTCACTCTAAGGGGATGAGTGAAAAGGGAAAGAGCCAGCTCAACCCACAACAGAGCTGGCCTGGGGAGCGGACACCAAGACAGCAAAGGCCTGGCCTCTGCAAAGAGAAAGAGGAACAGAGTTGACTGTGGAGATTTCCAAGTCCTGATAGCAGAGAGAGAGGGAAGCTGGAAGCCATCAGAGCAGAGGTTCAGAGAAGAACATGACAGGGGAGAGAAAGACTGGAACATCACAAAAAACTGGGCCCAGGAGGCTCCGGCAGGCCAAAACAAAGCTAGACTTCCACTCCCAATTCCAAGTCTATGGATCAAGTGCAGTGCTCTGAAACCTCACTGCATCTCAGAAGTAGACAAGGAACAGGCCCCATGAAAAAGGCAGTAAATGCCAGGCGACATCATACCATTCAACTAAGTATCTCCACTTCTAGAAATTTCTTCAGGAAAAGAATCCAAAGGAAGAAGCACAAAGATGTTTACCTGTATTCTTATATAAATAGCTTTGAAATGTCCAAATTAGAGCATACTCTCTCGAAAAAGCTAAGCAACCAATGAAGCAACCAAAATTATAATTATGCGGATGGTGCAATTACATAAAAATATCACAAAAAATATAATAAACTTAAAATTTAATACATAAAATTGTACTCATGCTTTGATTACAATGACATGAAAATGCATCTGTTTGTAGACAAGAGCCGCAAGAGATACACATTCTGAAGGACCAGATGGCAGGGCTGTCTGTGTGTGAGGGGCTACTTTATTTTGATAATTAATGCTATTATGATGTCATTTTTTAACAAATACAAGGAGAATAGAAAGAAAATGAGTGGACTTAAGACTGTATGAAAAGAAAGAAAAATAGGAAAACAAATCAAACTTCTCATTCTGACAGGCTTTGGCAGTTAGGGTCCTCTCCCACCTAACCCACCAGTGAGAGACCAGCCCAGAGGCAGCTGCACTGTTGAGGCCTATCTCTGCCTTAGCTCCCACATTGGATGGAAGCTGCCCACCACCACTACCTCCCTCCTACTCTCTCCTCCCCCACAGGCACACACAAGCCTTACCCAGACACACTCCTCCGAAATGGGCATTTGGGTGGGCCAGGGATCCTTTATGACTGAGGGATCTTAAGCCAAATCCTGCCATGTTTGTCCACAAAGCATTTTTAGCTTGTTTAAGTCAACTAAACACTTTTCAGGATGCATCTTTCTATAAAAGGTCTTCCTTTTTCTTTAGCTTAAATAATTTAAATCAATCTTTCCCAAACTGGATCCTATAAGAAGACGATATCTGTTCCTGGTAAATAGATCCTGGGGTCAATTATTGGGAGATGCTGCATTCCATAGCCCCTCAACCCACATCCACAAGGCATATTAAAGACTCGAGGATCAGGGCGGGCATGGTGGCTCATGCCTGTCCCAGTATTTTGAGAGACCGAGGTGGGCAGATCACTTGAGCCCAGGAGTCCAAGATCAACCTAGGCATCATAGCGAGACCTCATCTCTACAAAAATTAAAAAGTTAACTAGGCGTGGTGGTGCTCACCTACAGTCCCAGCTACTCAAGAGGCTGAGGTGGAAGGATCACTTGAACCCAGGAGGTCGAGGTTGATAAGCTGTGATCATACCACTTCACTCAAGCCTGGGCAACAGAGTGAGACCTCAACTCAAAAAAAAAAAAAGACTCAAGGATCATAAAGAATCCATATGAAATCTTAAATAATTGGAGAAGAATTCATTCCATAGCTTGATATGGACCAAGTAACCCACCTGGGGTGCCGTGGGCCTTAGCAGCCTGCTGCATATCTGCTGCCTTCCAGATACCCTTAGTAGACAGCTCCTGCCTGCCAGCCCTTCCCTCCAGAGCTTGTCTCCCATCTCAGACCCTCCAGACATGTCCCAAGCCCGGCATGCCAAGGAAAGCCCACTCTGCAGGTGCTAACAGAGCTTCAGCTCCAGCTGTCTGTTCAAGCCTGGATTTCAACCACTTGTCAGCTGAAGCCAGCAGGCTTGGGAGGCTTAACTGTGAATTCACCAGCATCAGTCAGTCAGTGATACAGCTTATCTCACTGTGACATGCGACATGCTCTGATGAGCTTAAAGAAGTGTCCCAAAGGTAGAAAGCTCTCAAACACCACCACTCTCAACAAACAGTAACTTTTTACGGCACCACAGCACCTCCAGAAAGGAAACCCAGTGCCACTTAAATCCCCTCCTTACACAAATGAAGCTGTTTCCTGCTCTTGCCAGACATCCACTGCCAGAACCCACAACACAGACCTGAGACTGACGTTGGAGTCTCCATGACTGATCCTGAGGATGTCTCAGCACAGGCGACACACTGGGGCCAGGTGCTGCGTACTGCCCAGAGGCTGAGCTGAGTCAGTGTGTGAGCACGGCTAGCTGGGTCCTGTCTGCCGCGGCCGGGGTGGGAGGTCTCTGCTTTGCATATCTGTGAGCAGCAGTGAGCCAGAGCAGGAAGAGCCTGGGCTGGAAATTCTTCCGTGAATAAGAAATACAAGTGGAAAATTTCCAAGAATCCGAAAGGCCCCAGGTAATGCCAGTTATCCAAGCCAAGATGGCTGCGGTATCCTGAATACAGTTCCCTTAGCTCTGTTCACCACCCTCAGCAGAAAAAACTAAAGTGCCGGCTGGCCCAACATGACAGTACACTCAGCCATCCTGATTAGCAGCAGGAGATAAGCCACAACCGCTAACGCCCAGTTTCCTCCAGAAAGCTGAGTTGCAACCAGCGAAACCATCAACTCTGCTTCTTCCACTTTGAACCTGCTTCGGGCCTAGCCTGGCATCTGGGTTCTCCTTACCAAAGGGATTCGTCACACACACTGCCTGCCCTGCCTCCCCTTAGAAAGCCCCCCAAAGCAGTCCTCCTGAGGGCCACCCAGGACTGGCAGGGCAAACTCCAAGCCCAGTTGCTAATATAATCCCCTCCCTCACCTCTTCCTCCAAAAGGGAAGTACCATGAACTGCTTCCATCTTTCCCAGGAAAGGACAGAAACTCAGGGAGAGGGGACTGCCTCGGCAGTGGACAGGACAGGCTAGGACGAGAAGCTGGCAGCGCCATCCCACTCCTTCCTTTCTTCCCAGAAAGTAGCCGCACATCACAGGTGACTGGGCAGCCTGGTCTAGAGGTCTCCACCAGACACTCTTCCCACAGCCCCCTCCAACCTCAGTCCACACACACAGAAAAGAAGTATGCCCAACGGGCCCACCTGAGCCCACCCTGCACCCTTCCCTTCTTACTGCCATTCATGGCTCCCACGTGGGCCTCCAGCTTGGAACAGCCTCCCGGGCGCTGACTGGACTCTGCTGCTCTCCCAGGGAAACGCGGAACCTGCCTCAAGTGACCCACAGGAGCAGTCCTCTAAAACCAAGCAGGGTAGATTAAAACAGCATTACAGCGTACAAGGCTGTTTTTCATCGGCCCTTTGGGAGAGTAGGAAGGCTGAGAGCAGACACACGGCCTCCCAGTGACTTAGACAAATCGTGTGGGTCTGGGAAATAACCCTGAGCAAAATGGCTATTTTCGTGGTGCTGTTGAAATCCTGAGAAGAGCCCAGGAAGGATGGGTCAGTTGTTTACTGGGAGGCAAGCTACAGCCCTGACTTTTGCCTGAGTCACCTCCTCATGTCCAATCGTGAGGTTGTGCCTTACTGAACCCGCATCATAATTTTGTGAGCACAGAGCAGGATTACGGAGTTGACACATGATCCTCTGGCTACTGCTGGGCTTTAGCTGCCCAGAGATTACGACCCACCTGTCCTCACAGCTGTTTCATAAACACTGCAATCAGCAGGCTACAAGCAACCTAGAGAGAGGGTGATATTTCTTCATTAAATAATTAAGCGAACTTGCAGCATGAAGAAAAAAAAAATCCAAGCCCTCAGTACTGCTCTGCCCGAAGGGAGGAGGGATAGGTGATTCCTTTTGCTGGTGATTTGGGGAAGGGGGAGGTACGGGGCAGGGGGTTGCTGCAATAGGAGCATCCTAGCCCATGGATCAAAGGCAAACACATTCAGGGAATTTTATTCTGCACATTTAGCCAGATCCTGGATAGTCTTAGTCTAAGCAAGCATTTCCCAAAACGCAGTCTATAGAAGATAAAAGATCAGAAGGCTTGGAAAATACTGCATACCATAGTCACTTATGGGAATTCATACACAATTTCTACTAGCAGGTTCAACACCTGAGAAGTCCTGCAGTAAAGAAATCTGCCTTAACTTTGTCTAACCCAACATACTTATTCAACCATCCCAGCACTGCTGTCATAGGAAAAAACACCTATTAATATCCTGTGGTATGGCTTTGGGAAATGCCTTCCACTTTGAGTCTTCATGTTCCAATCTAGAAAAAGCTGCCTTCCTTGGGCCCAGCTACAGGTATGAGACCCACACCATCTGGTCCAGGCAGAGGTTGGAACAATGGCCAAGAGTCCTGCTAAAGCTAAAGGGATGGAAGGCCCTCCAGAATGTGGGCCGTCTGGGAGAAAACTACAGCTCTGTTTCAGGAGGGCAAGCTCTGCTTGGGACCTCACCATTCCACCTTGACCCTAACACGTCACTGGTCCTTGTGGCTTGACCCGAAAAGCACTGATCGCAAGCTCACAGCTGTATTTCCCTTTTTTTTTTTTTTTTTTTTTGAGTTGGAGTCTCACTCTGTCACCCAGATTGGAGTGCAGTGGCTACTCCTGGCCACCGCAGCCTCGACCTGCTGGGCTCCGGTGATCCTTCCGCCTCAGCCTTCCAAGTAGCTGGAACTACAGGCGCGCGCTACCACGCCCGGCTACTAAACATTTCTAATTCTTTCTTTTTTGCCTTGAAAACTA
>CAUYQG010156901.1:0-16416 GCA_963574415.1 Tarsius wallacei | reverse complement strand
TGAGGAAAATTTTCTTGAATAATTTCATTAAATGTTTGTTCCAGCCTGGTCTCTGTCTCTCTTTCTGCCTCAGGAAGTCCAATTACTCTTAATTCGGCCTCATGAAATAATTACTCATCTCTTGAAGGTTTTGTTCTGTTTTTTTAAGTTTCTTTTCTATGTTTTTGACAGTTTGGGTTAGTTCTATATTTTGGTCCTCAAGCTTTGAGATTCTTTCTTCTACTTGGCTAATTGTGCTGTCCATGCTTATCAGTTTGTTATTTATTTCATTCACAGTATTCTTTACTGCTGTTATCTCAGTTATCAACTCCTTCCTATTTTCCTCTTGTCTCTCTTCAATTCTTTTTATTTATTAATTTCTTGATATCTGGGTTTATAGCTTGAGACCAGTCATTCTGGGGGCTCTTCCTTGTTTGCATTCCAAAGTCTGTTTTCTCCGTGTCTGACTTCGCAGGGGTCTGTGTGAGACCCATATTTTCCTTTTGGTTTTTCTTCATTTGTGTAGATTTTCCTCCCCCCACTTTTTTCCCTCTCCTTTAATTCTGTTTTTCAGGGATGGCGGGGTTGCTTTTACTTCTGTTTGCTCAGTCTCCTATTCTTCCTTATGTGAATCCTTTGACTTTGTTCAATTCTGAAGTTGGACCATGGGTTGGAGGCTGTACTTTTTGCAGTTTTGAGATTTAATTGAGGGAAACTGATTCAAAATCTATCTGCAGATCCCAGTATCCACTGACTGGTGTATGAGCACCCTGGAACCCACTTCTCACTGCCCTACAATTTGTCCATGCAGTGGGGGTATAGGTTTGCTCCCTAGAGACAAAATGAGGTAAGAAAAAGGAAGGGGGAGGGGAAGAGGGAGGTCGAGAGAGAGAGAAGAGTAAGAGGGAAAACAGACAGATGTACCAACTAACAAATGAAAAGAGACACAAAGACAGAAAAGAGTGAAAAATCTAAGACATACAGACAATCACACAAACACACAAACCAACAAAAACTTTCCTATTGATGTACTCTTCCCAAACACAAACAGGAAGTCTAAAGAAAAAAAAATCAATAAAATAACAAACAAACCAAGTAAAAACATTATCAAAAACAGAAAGAAAAAACAAAACTAAAACAAAAAAACAAACAAAAATGAGCAATACAAAAAGACAAAAAAAAAAAAAACCCACAAAAAACAAGGAACCAAACTTGCTCTGAGGTCAGTCCTGTAAGTCCAACCTCCTTTCAGCTCTGACCTCTAGCCCCTTCTCTCTGCTCTCAAAGCATGCTGATAGGGTTGCTCACAGTTTGGGTCAGATGCTCCAGGTCTACTGTGGAAGGAGGGTAGATCAGATCAGGACTCACCCAATTTGCTGCCTGTCAAGTCTGCCACTCAGATCTGACCTGTCTGTGTCTGATCCTGCATGGGGGAGAGGCTTCTGTCTCTCCCAGTTTGATGAGATTACCTTAGGTCCCAAGTTGGAGGCTGGGTGGAGCAGGGCAGAGCTGGGCAGGGCAATGCAGGTCTCTGCCTGGTCCTGGGACAGAAAATGACTGCTGTCGGCATTTTCTCACTGGGATGGGGTTCCTCTCTGGCTCTCCCCAATCTTCTCCCTCTACTGATCGGATCCATGGCTCCAGCTGATTTGCTATAACAGGTGATGGTGTGGGCCAGATGTCAGGCAATGAGAATCACCTGGAATCGGCAGGCTTTTCTCAGGAGAGTCCCGTGAACAGCAGACGATCTTATGCGCCCACGGCTCCAATCTCAGGGTGGTGGTGACTTGCAATTGCCTTCAGAGGGGAGCCCTGGGTGCATGAACCTGTGTCTCCCCTCAGACGGACTTTCACTCACCCACCAGCATACACCTACTTACACAGAGAATCTTTATGGACACTTGCTTTTGCAGAGACTCTCAGTCCAACCCGTCCAGTCACCATCTTTTGGCTCCTCCTTTTTTTGTTGTTTTTGAGTCAGAGTCTCACTCTGTCGCCCAGGCTGGAGTACTGTGGCATGCTCATGGCCACTACCACAGCCTCAACCTGCTGGGTGAGGCTCAGGTGATGCTCCTGTCTCAGCCTTCCAAGTAGCTGGAACTACAGGCATGCACCACCATGCCCCGCTACTTTTTGATTTATTGTAGAGACAAGGTCTCGCCGAGTTGCCCAGGCTAGTCTCGAACCCCTGGACTCAGGCAATCCTCTTGCCTCAGCCTCTCACAGTGCTGGTATTACAGGCTGAGTCACTGAGCCCTGCAAGATGGAACATTTCTAAGTATGGACTGCTGAAGATCCCTAAGGTTCTTTCAGAGCGATTGCAATTACTATATTATTGGCAATGCAAAGACACCATTGACCTTTCACACTTTGCTAACATTTACATTGATGGTACAAGTAATGTGGGCAAAACAGCTGGTGCCTCAGCACAAATTAAGGCAGTGGCACCAATTGTGCTACTGATAGTTATTCTGTTCTTTACCAGCACACACTGCAGAGGTGTATCCATCTGTTTGGTGTTGCTATAAAGGAACACTCGAGGCTGGGCAATTTATAAAGGAGAAAGGTTTATTTTAGCTCACAGTTCTGCATGGCTCTGGCATCTGTTAAGCTTCTGGTGAGACTTCTGGTAAAATTCACAATCATGGTGGAAGGTAGGCAGGGAACAGAGCCAGTGTGCCACATGGCTAGAGCAGAAGCAAGAGAGGGAGAAGGAAGTTCCAGGTTTTCAGCTCTCACACGAACTAAGAATGAGAACTCACTACCATAAGAACGGCACCAAGTCATTCATGGAGGATCCATTCTCATGATCCAAACACCTCCCCTCAGGCCCCACCTCCAACATTGGGGATCACATTTCAGTATAAGATTTGGAGGGGACAACAACCCAAACCATGTCAACGGGGGAAAAAAAGTCAGTGTCATTTAAGAATTTTCTTTCTGAGACAGTAAAAATCACTAATTGTTTTAAATCTTCACTATTGCATACATAAAATGAATATTCCATGTAATAAAATGGGAAATACACATGAAGCACTTGTGCTGCATTTGGGCCCATGATGATCATCTCCTTGAAAGCCACTTCTGTGATTGTTTGAATTGCCCAATGAACTAGCCTCTTTTTTTTATGGAACACCATTTTACTTTAAGAAATTACTGACAGAAAAATTATGGTTAAACCGATTTGGATATTTGACAGGTATTTTCTTGAAAGCGAGTGGAATAAATATGACACCAAGTAAACAACTAACAGTATGTGTGACTCGTGGCAGGATTCAAACTTTTTTTTTTTTAAGTTGGAGTCTCTCATTCTGTCGCATTCAGGCTGGAATGCGTTGGTATGCTGGGCTCTGGTGATTCTTCCACTTCAGCTTTCAGCTTTCCAAATAGCCAGAACTACAGGCACACACTACAGCACCCGGCTAATTTTTTATTGTAGCGACAAGATCTTGCCAAGTTGCCTGGGCTGGCCTTGAACCTGCGGACTCAAGCAATTCACTTGCCTCGGCCTCCCAAAGGGCTGGGATTACAGGCTGAGCCACTGAACCCGGCCTAAGCATATATATATATAATTTTGTTGTTGTTGTTGTAGAGGCAAGGTCTCACGATGCTGCCCAGCCTGATCCCAAACTCCTGGCCTCAAGCAACCCTCCCACCTCAACTCCCAAAGCACTGGGATTACAGGCATGAACAGTTGTGCCCGTCCAGACTCAAGCTTTCAAATAAAAAGTTGAATTTTGTAAAACTGGAATTTGCTGCCAAGAATTTGGCAGTTTCCCAATACTTACAGATATTTCTAATAACATCAATGATTATTAATGAATGTGCTTTTTAATATTGAATAATAAATTATTTTCACATTTGTAAGTTCACATATATCAGTGACTCAATTTTTTTCAAATCATGCATGAGTCAGAGATCCATTATAAGAGCTAGATAAACCAATGGATTTTACTGTAGCAGGATGGGAAATGCTTATTGACATGAGTTCAGATTTTTACACTGCCATTTACCTTTAATAAACTACCATTTGTCAAATGTCAGTAAAGAAGAATACAATGACTAAAAGTCGTATTAAAATAACCGTTCTACTTCCAATTTTACATCTTTGTGAGACTAAATTTCTTCAGATATTTCAACTTTAGTTAGCAACAGATTGCAACAGATTGAATAAAGAGGGAGGAAGGAGAATCCAGCTGTCTTCTTTAAATCAGACAGTAAAGAGATTTGTAAAAATATAAAACACTGTCATTTTGCAATTTTTTGCTTTGGAAAATATAGTTATTTCCAATAAAAATATATTATTTATGTTAACTTGTAAAAGCCTGTTGTTATTTTAAATAAATAAATACCTAAAAGCTTTCCCTTTTAATTCTTAATATAATATATATCAATAGATAACATACACATAAGTAAAAGCTCTGCAGGGAACTCAGTAATTTTTAAGAATCTAGTGCACTCATAAGATGAGAGGTTTGATAACTGCTTATATAAGTAATATTTTCAATGGTTGACAACATGACAAAAAGAGAGACATTCAGACATTACTACTACTTTCTATTCAAAGTAGGCAATGTCACTTATGATGTAGTCTTGTCAAAAGTTATATTGAACCTGAATCTGATGAAAACTCTGCATCTAACTACCAATTTATAGCAAATACAATAGACGAACACGTGGGAGATGCAATCGGCAAAATCCAGACTTAGGAAGACCATGCGGGAAAAATAGGACTGTTTTTTTAAACAAAGTGGGGGTAGAGGGTATAGGGAGGAAGAGAGAGAGGAGGGCGGAGAGAGAGTGAGAGACTTCCAAGAGAGACAGATTAAAAGATGTAAAAATTTAAGGCAGATCAAAAAAACTAAAAATATGGACTATTTCTGGAATCTGAGTCAAGCAAATTATTGTTAAAAATTATTATGTAGTACCTGGGATTTGCTTCAAGATAATCTGGGAAAGCAGTAGGTAATAATACAGTAAGTCCCCTACATACAAATCTTCAAGTTATGACCTTTAATGATGCATACCTACTTTTTAATGTATTATTTCTCTCCTCTAGGTGTCAGTATAGCCTGTTAGATACATACAGTACTATATAGCCAATTGTGTTAGTTGAGTACCTAGACTAACTTAGTTGGGCTTAAAACAAATTGGATTTACAAATGCACTCTCAAAATCAAACTCGTTTGTATGTTGGGGACTTCCTGTGCATGGAAGAAGATTAGCCATGACTTAACAGTTGACACTGGGTGATATTACACTGGATTCATTATACCACTCTCTTTACTAATTTATGTGTTTGTCAATTTCAACAATCACAAGTTAAACAAATATAGAGGTGATGAAAACTACACACTGCCGTACGAAATAATTTATAACCTTGTAGATAGGCTCAAGGAGGCTTATTATAATTAAAACAGGTTGGGCACAGTGGCTCATGCCTGTAATCCTAGCACTTTGGGAGGCTGAGGAAGGAGGATTGCTAAAGCCCAGGAGTTCCAGACCAGCCTAGGCAACATAGTGAGAAATCATCTACACACACACACACACACACACACACTCAGCAGGGCATGGTGGCACATACCTGTAGTCCCAGATACTTGGGTGGCTAAGGTTGAAGGATCGCCTGAGTCCAGGAGGTTGAGGCTATGGTGAGCTGTGATCCTGCCACTGCACTCCAGCCTGGGTGACAAAGTGAGACACTGACTCAGAAAAATAAACAATAACACAAAAATCCCAAAAAAACTTATTATCTCTTAGGGGGTGAAATTAGTAATAACAAAGATCAGAATTTCATGTAGAGTTTAGAGTTGAGGAGGACTAGAACCAGAACTGTGAAACAAGCTGCTATGGGTTGAATGTTTGTGTCCCTCCAAAACTCATATGTTGGAACCCTAACCCCACTATGTGATATAGTAGGAGTAGGGCCCTTGGGAGGTGATTAGGCTTTGATGAGGTCATGGAGCCCTCACAATAGGATTAGTACCATTATAAGAGGAGACCTGAGAATATATTCAGGGCTCTAGCACTCTCTCTCTCTCTCTCTCTCTCTCTCTCTCTCTCTCTCTCTCTCTGTCTCTCTCTCTCTCTCTCTCTCTCTGTGTGTGTGTGTGTGCATGCACGTGTGTGTGTGTCCATCCACCATGTAAGGACACAGCTAGAAGTCAGCCCATCTGCAAGTCAGAAAGAAGACCTTCACCAGGCCCACGTTGACACCTTGATCTTGGACTTCCCAGCCTCTAGAACTGTGTTTAAGTCACCTAGCTTATGGTATTTTGTTATATCTGACCAAGACTATTATGGGAGCTCTACATCAAAGAATATGGTCAATATACAGTGCACCTGTGGGGTGGAACTAAAACTGAATCAATGCCATTGAATAACTTTTTTGTAATTTAATATTTATTGAGTGCCTATAATTAGTTCAAGCACTGCTCTAAGCATGGAGATACAGCAGTGCCCAACAGAGACAAAGTTTCTATTCTCGTGGAGCTTATATATCTTTTTTATTTTAAAGTTGTAGGGTACAATTCAGAGCTAGGTACACAAATAGTCATTGTATAGAAAAGTTTGGGGCTCACTTTCATCCCCACTTCACCTGGTTTGAGATCAGGTACCTTTATTGACTAGATGTGCCCCCCTCCTTCCCTGGCAGTGTCCCACTACTGCCAATCCCTTTCTTACAGTATTATAATTGTTCGAGGTACACTTATGAGTGAGAACATATGATACTCAGTTCTTTGTTTCTGTGATAGATCACTCAGTATTATAGACTCTAAGTTCACCCAAGTTGCCACGAAGTTCACAATTTTGTCTTTCTTTTTGACTACATAATAATCCATCGCATATATGTACCACTTTTTTAAATTGAGTTTGTTTTGATGGGCAGCACAGTTGGTTCTGTTTTTTGCTATTGTGAATAAGGCTACAATGAACATGTATGTGCAGGTATCTTTTTCATAGAGTAAATTTAGTTCCTCTGTGTATATTCCCAGAAGGGGGATTGTGGGGTCGTATGGAGGGTCAATTTTTATATCTTTTAGGAATCACCAAACTGTTTTCCACAGAGGTTATACTAATGCACACTCCTACCAGCAGCATAAAAGTGTTCCTTTTTCCCTGCATCCTCTCCAGCAACTGATGTTTTTTGTGTTATTGATGATGGCCATCATGACTGGAGTTAGGTGGTATCTCAGTATGGTTTTAATTTGCATTTTTTTGATTATTAATGAGGCTGAGCATTTTTTCATATATCTGTTGGCTGCTTGTATGTCTTCTTTTAAGAAGTGTCTATTCATATCTTTTGCCCACTTTGTAATAGGGCTGTTCATTTTTTTCTTTTTGGCACGTTTGAGTTCCTTGTAGATACTGGATGTTAGGCCTTTGTCACATATGCAGTTGACAAATATTTTTTCCCATTCTGTGGACTGTCTTCCTGCTCTCTTTATGGTTTCTTTTGCTTTGCAGAAGCTTTTCCATTTGAAGACGTCCCAATTGTCTATTTTATTTTTTATGGCATGGGTATTTAGGGTTTTGATCAGGAATTGGTTGCCAGTTCCAATTTCCATAAGGATGTCTCCTGCTTTTTCTAAAGTTCTTATAGTTTGAGGTTTTACATTTAGATCTTTGATCCATTTAGAGTTGATTTTTATGTATGGTGATAGGTAGGGGTCTTGTTTTAATCTTCTGAATGTGGTCAGCCAGTTTTCCCAGCACCATTTACTGAATAAGTTCGCCGCTCCCCAGTGGTTGTTAGTGGAGGTTTTATCTAAGACAAATTGGTTAAGAAATTAACCAATTTTGATTCTAGAATTTCTATCTTGTTCTATTGGGCTATATGCCTGTTCTTGTACCAATATCAGGCTGTTTTGATTATTGTAGCCTTATAGCAAAGTTTAACATCCGGATGCGATACCTTCTGCTTTGTTTCTTTTGCTGAGGATTGTTTTGGCTATTCTTGGTCATTTATGTTTCCATACAAATTTCTGGAGTGTCATTTCCATGACTGAGAAGAACGATGCTGGTAATTTAATAGGTATTGCATTAAATCTGTAGATTGCCTTGGGTAGAATGGATATCTTAAAATGTTGATTCTTCTAATCCATGAGCATGGAATATTTTTCCACTTGTTTGTGTCATCTTTGATTTTTTTGAGCAGTGTTTTGTAGTTTTCATTGTAAAGGTCTTTAACCCTTCTCTGGTTAGGAAGATGACAAAGTATTTCTTTTTCTTTTTTTTTTTGGTGGTTATTGTGAATGGGATTGTGTTTCTGTTTGTTTATTGATGATTTATAGGAATGTGACTGTCTTTTGCACATTTATTTTGTACCCTGAGACTCTCCTAAATTCCTTTATCAGTGCAAGGAGGTTTTTGAAAGGTTTTCAAGGTATAGGATCATGTCATCTGCAAAGAGGGATAACTTAACTTCCTCTTTTCCTATTTGGATATCCCTGACTTCCTTCTCTTGTCTGATTGCTCTAGCTAGGACTTCTAACACTATGTTGAACAGGAGGGGTGAGAGTGGGCAGCCTTGTCACGTTCTGGTTTTCAGGGAAATGCTTCCAATTTCTGTCTGTTAAGCAGTATGTTTACTGTGAGTTTATCATAGATGGCTCTTACTATTTTGAGGTATGTTCCACCTGTGCCTAGGTGTTCTTGGGTTTTTATCAAAAAGGGCTGCTGAATTTTATTTTTTAAAATTGCATCTAATGATATAATCATGTGGTTCCTATTTTTACATCTGTCAGTGTATTTAATTACATTTATGTCATGCAGATGTTGAACCAGTCTGCATCCCAGGATAAAGCCTACTTGGAAATGGTGGATGATTTTTGAGATGTGTTGTTGGATCTACTTTGATAGAATCTTGTTGAGAATTTTTGTATCTATGTTTATCAAGGATATTGGCCTGTAGTTCTCTTTCTTTGTTGAATCTTTACCCGGTTTGGGTATCAATGTGATGTTAGCTTCATAAAATGAATTGGGGATTTCCATCTTTCTTGATTGCCTGAAATACTTTCAATAGGACTGGTATCAGCTCCTCCTTGTATGCTTCGTAGAATTCTTCTGGAAAACCATCTGGTCCAGGGCTTTTTTTTGTTGGTAGTTTTCTTATGACAGAGTCCATTTCCTAGGTTGTTATTGGTCTATTTAGTGTCATGGTTTCTTCTTGTTTCGTCTGGGGGCAGTTGTGTGATGTCAGAAATGCCTCCATTTCATTTAGGTTTTCAAGTTTGTTTCCATAAGCGTACCTAGTTATCTCTCTTAATATTTTGTATTTCTTCAGGGCCAGTTGTGATTTCATCTTTTGCATTTCTGATTGTGTTTATTTGGGCTTTTTCTCTCGTTTTCTTTTCAGTCTAACTAGGAGTCCATCAATCTTGTTTATCGTTTCAAAGAACCAGCTTTTAATTTTGTTGATTTTTTGTATTATATTTTTGTCTTCTATGTCCTGGACTTGGGCTTTCATTTTGGTGGTCTGGATTCTTCTGCTGAAGTTAGGGTTTTGGTGGTCTCACTTTTCTAGCTTCCTTAGGTGACTTGTTAGGCTGTTAACTTGTGGTCTTTCCATTTTCTTCATGTGTGTTCATTAGAGATATGCATTCCCTTCTTAGTACTGATTTTATGGCATCATAGAGATTTTGGTAAGCTGTTTTTTCATTTTTGTTTGTTTCCAGGAATCCTTTAATTTATCTTTTGATTTCCATGTTGACACAGGAGTTGTTCAACATAATGCTGTTTAGTGTCGATGTCTTTTTAGGTTTTGGGGGAATTTTGTTGGTGTTGATATTTATTTTTATTCCACTGCACTTTGAGAAGGTGCATGGCAATATTTCAATCTTATGAAATTTGTTTATACTTGATTTATGGCTGAGGATGTGGCTGATCTTAAAGTACATTCCATGTGTTTATAAATAGAATGTATATTCCATGGTTGTTTGGAGGAATATTCTGTAGGTATCTTTAAGTCCATTTGGTCAAGCATCAAGTTGAGATTTTGGATCTCCTTGTTGATTTTTGCCTCGATATTCTGTCTAGGGTTGTTAGTGGAGCATTTAAGTCTCCAGCTATGATAGTGTTAGAGTCAATATCTTTTTCTAGTTTACCTAAAGGCTGCTTTATGAAAGTTGATGTTCCTATGTGGGACGCATACATGTTTAGGATGGATATTGCTTATTGATGGATTAAACCTTTTATCATAATGTAGTGACCTTTCATATCTTTTTAAATTTTTGTTAGCTTAAAGGATATTTTGTCTGATATTAAGATCACAACTCTTGCATTCTTTTGTGTTCCATTCACCTGAAAATTTGTTTTCTATCCTCTTAATTTGAGTCTGTGAGTGTCCTTTTTGGTGATATGAGTCTCCTGGATACAACATATTGTTGCATCACAATTTTTTTGTTCAGTTTGCCATTCTATGTCTTTTCAGTGGTGCTTTTGTTCATTCACATTCAGGCTAATTATTGAGATGTGAGAATTTATCCCTGTCATTAATTTTTATAGAGTTTGTTGTTGCTTATTTATTTGTTGGCTTTCTTTTGATTTTGGGGTTGATTTATGTGTGTTTTCAATTTTTTTCCTGCATTCTTGGGAAAGGCATGGTTGTTCTTTTTTCTTTTGTGTTTAACACTTTCTTATGTGTTTCTTGTAGAGTTGGTCTGGAGGCCATAAGATCTTAGGGATTGGATGTCTGGGAAGGATTTTAATTCTCCATCACTGATGAAGCTTAGTTTAGCTGGGTAGGAAATTCTTGGTTGAAATAGTTTATCTTTGAGAACTTTGAAAATTGGACTTCAGTGTCTTCTAGTCTATAGTGTTTCTGTAAATAAGTCTGCTGCTATTCTAATTGGACTTCCCCAGTAGGTAGTCTGACCTTTCTCTCTTGCTGCCTTTAGGATTTTTTCTTTTATTCCTACCTTGTGTAAGAAAATTACTATGTGTCTAGGAGTTGGTCTTTTCATCTGATGTCTTGCAGGGGTTCTCTGAATCTCTTGTGTTTGAATGGTCACATCTATGATGAGATAAGGGAAGTTTTCTTGGATAATTTCATGGAATGTTTGTTCCAGGGTGGTCTCTGTCTCTATATCTGCCTCAGGCATTCCAATTAATCTTAGGCTCAGTCTCTTGATAATTGTTCATCTCTTGGAGGTGCTGTGTCATCTTTTTAAGCTTCTTTTCTATGTTTTTAACAGTTTGAATTAGTTCCATATTTTGGTCCCCAAGCTCTGAGATTTTTCTGCTTGGTTATTTCTGCTTTCTATGCTTAACAGTTTGTTATTTATTTCATTCACTGTATTCTCTATTGCCATCATCTTGGTTATGAACTCTTTCATTTTTTCCTCTTGTCTCTCCTCGTTTCTCTTTATTTTCTATTAATATCTTGATACTTGGGTTTGTGGTTTAAGATCAGTCATTCTGGAGGCTCTTCATTGTTTGAGTTTCAAAGTCTATATTTTCAGTTGCTGTCTTCCCAGGGGTCTGTATGTGTTCTGTGTTCTACTGTTGATTCTTTTTCATTTGCATAGGTTTTCCTCTACCTTTTTCCCCCTTTGTTTAAGTCTGTTGTTCAGTGATAGGGGAGATAGCTTTCACTTCTGTTTGCTCAATCCCCTATGCTTCCTTATGTAGACGCCCTGGGTTTGTTCAATTCTGAAGCCAGACTGGGTTTGGGGGGACTATGCTTTTTGCAGTTTTGAGATTTGATTAAGAAGGGTGCTGTGGCTCAGAAGCTATCTGCAGATCCCAGTATCCACTGACAGCTGTGTGGACTCCCTGGAACCCACTTCCCACCACCTTACAATCTGACTATGCGGTGGGGGTGTATGTTTACCTTCTGAAGCAAAATGAGATAAGAAAAAGAGAAATAACAGAGAAAGGAAGGAGGGAGACAAAAGGAAGGTGAAGAGAGAGAAGAAGAAGAGGGAAAACAGATAGGCAGAACACCAACAAATGAACAAACAAAGAAACAAACAGCAGAAAAAACAACAAAAAAAGGAAAGCATACAAACAATTATACAAACAAATTAAAATGCTTGTTGATGTACTCACCCTCGAAAATACCCATACACAAACAGAAAATCTAAAAAACAACAATAAAATAACAAAAACAAAGCAAATACAAAAACGTAAACAAAAACAGAAAGAAAGAGAAAAAAAAAAGAGTTCTCTTTATGGCTGTTTCTGAAACTTCAGGTTCCTTTCCCAAGCACTGCTATGGTTTTTGGCAGCCAAAGCTTTTGACTACCACTGTGTTAGGGAGTGGCTCCGATCTCCAGCCCATCCCCTCTGCTCTCAGTGCAGGCTGATGGGGTTGCTCTCAGCATGGGCCTGATACCCTACTCTGTGGGAGGAGGGTGAATCAGATTGACTCACCCAACTCGTTTGCTATTGCTGCCAAGTCTCCCACTCAGATCAGATGTGGGAGGAGGGTCTGTGCCTGGTCCAGTGTGGGGAAGGGGCGTCTGTCTCTCTGTCTCCGATTGTTGATCCCAAGGGGTGCAGAGGTAGCCTCTGGGTCTCAGGCTGGACAGAGCTGGTTGGGGCAATGCAGATCTCTGCCCAGTACTAGAACAGAGAATATGGTGGTGGTCAGTGTTTTCTCACCTGCAGTGGGGCTCAGTTCACATTTCCTCATTGCGCCTTCTCCACAGTTCCTGCTGTTAGCGTGCCTGGCCTGCTGCAACAGGTGGTGGCATGGGCCAGATTCCAGGTGGTGAGGAACAGCTGATCTCTGTTCCCTTTTCCCAAGAAACCCCCAAGAACAACAGACGATCCTGCGAGCTGGTGGTTCCAATCTCAGGGCAGTGGTGGGTTGTAGTCACCTTTGGAGGAGAGCCCTGAGTCTCCCCTCAGATGGGCTTTCACTCACACTCACAGACAATCTTTATTGACACCAGTTTTTGCAGAGACTCTCACACTCCAACCAGTTCCATCACCATCTTGCCTCCGATCCTCTCATGGAGCTTAAATAAATAACTACATCATTTCAGGCAATGTCAAAAAAAAAAAAAAGATGAAGTAAAATAAGGTGGAGAATGGAATAAACATGTCATGAAATACCTAGGGAAAAGATTGTTCTGGATAGAGGGAACAGCAGATGCAAAGGTACTGAGACAGTACCAAGCATGGTGTGTTTGGGGAACAGCACGGTCTCTATGCTAAAGCAAAGTGAGAGTTAGGGAGAGTGGTAGCAATTGGAATTTGAGAGGAAGGCAGGGCCCAATCACTAAGTGGGGTGGAGCTTGTTCCAAATGCTACGGAGGCCACTGGAGGATTCTGAGCAGAGAGCAAGGTGGGCTGATTCATAATTTAGTAAGACCACCCTGGTTGTTCCACAGAATTGAAAAAACAGTGGCCAAAGTCAGAAGCAGGAAGACCACTTAGAAAGTTACTTCATAGTCCAAGAAAGTGATGAGTCACTTGACTTGGATACCATAGTGGCAAAAGTGGTAAGAAGCATTCAGAACTCATGATATCCTCTTAGAATTCTGTGGAAACAGACCAAGGAAAAGAGAGGAACCAAGACTGACTCCTAAATTTTCGGCTTGAGCCAATAAGTGAGTCGACTGCCACATCCTAAGACAGAGAAGACAGAAAAGAGGTGAGTTTGGGAGGAGTGGAGATAAAATAAGAGTTTTCCTTCAGACCCAGACTCTCAAGTTGTTCAGGTAGCTGTAGCTAGGTAAGTGGGTTCACAGAGATATAAACTTGGACCATTTCAGCATTTAGTTGGTATTTAAAGTGGTAGGACAAAATGAGGTCAGATGGAACAAGGCCAAGTTTGAAACTTAGGGCACTCCAGTTAGTAGAATCTGGAACGGATTCTGAGGACTCACAAAGGAGCAGCCAGAGGGAAGGATCTGAAATCTATGATTAAAGCTGTTTCAAGAAGGCAACGGGCAACTGTGTCCAATGCTGCTGACGGGTCCAGAGGTGGAATTGGAACTGACATCAGATCAGACACCACAGGGGTCAGGTTCTGACTTTGTCAGGAACAGTCTCAACTGGAGTGGGCTCAAGAGAGATGAGGGGAGGAAGTAGAGATAGCAACATGAACAATTGCTTCAAGGAGTTATGCTTAATGGGGCAAGGGCTGGAGTGGGATGTGTGCTAAAGGAAGGGTCTCCTAATGTGAGAGAAATTATCGCATGTGGATCTGCAGAAGGAAATGACCCAGAAGAGAAAAGAGGTGACACAGGCTCAGCCTTTAGATGGCTGTGAGGGGAGGGAATCCAGGGCATGAGTGGAGGGCCCAGCCTTGGGTAACAGCCCAGATGGTCCATCTGTGTGTAATACCTAGGAAAGTACAGTCTGTGGGCACAGAAAAGTTACCTATCTTTGATAGAATTCCAAAGAACTTGCAGTCTCTGGAATTACATTCTAATCAAAATCACCTTAATATAACCTAACACCCTGAAAATTCTACAGGAAAGCAAATCACAGGACTCAAAAATCTTTTTTTCAGGGCCTAAGATTGATGGTATGGCTGGGCAAAGGCGATTTACAAGTCACTGACTGTGGGCACAGAGAGGCATAAATTTCAGATACAGAAGAAATAAAAGGAATGAGCACAAAGACTATCTGGAAGGATGGATTTCTTCTTTTCGGCTTATTGCATTAATTTAATTTTATTTCTGGAGATAATGAAAAAAGACTTGAGGCATTTTTTTCTTTCTAGAAAATTCTGAAAGATTATGCTATTGATTGGTAAAAGGAAAATGGGCCTAACTTATAAAAATCATCATGAAAGATTTACAAAATATAAAATCCATAAAGTAGGGGTTTTTTGAAAAGGTAGAAATTTAAGATCTTTGGAAAAAAACTATGTTCTCCAAGAAATTCTACGAGATTAATAGAGAAAAGGTTGACATTTTTTTTTGACAAAAAAACTTAAGGGAAACATGAAAATGGAAATTCACTGAGGAAGATACCAGATGATAAATAAGACTACAAAGATAAATTACATAACCTTGCAGAAACTCATGTTCACATAGCTTCAAGTTTTTTTTAATGTAATTGCAAGGTAAGAGCTGGTTTCTTTGGAGCAAATGGTGTCAATGTTAGCATGTGGTAGATTTAGGGTTTTGCCATTCTTTAAAATACTCATAGCTCCTTTAAAAAAGATACACATAGCTCCTACACTTTCAAAGGAACTCTTATGTGATATGATGAACTAAGGAAATTAGCTAATAGGTTTTTTTAAAGCCATGCATAGTACAGAGCAATCTATAGGCAAAACGTTTTAACATGACTTCTTTCAGCAAAATTCCACTTTCCCCTGAATATGTTACATTCTGAATTTCTTTCCATATGAATATTTCACATGTCCTACAATCAAGTTAAGACAAAAAGAAAGTATGAAATTTCTTCTATAATAAAAGGAAAACATATGCTGGGCACAGTGGCTCATGCCTACAATCCCAGCACTTTGGGAAACCAAAGCAAGAGGATATCTTAAGCCCAGAGGTTCCAGACCAGCCTTGGCAACTTGGCGGGACTTCATCTGTACAATAAATCAAAAAATTAGCCAAGCATGGTGGCATAAGCCTGTTAGTTCCAGCTACTTGGAAGCCTGAGGAGGAAGAATCACATGAGCCCAGCGGGTTGGGGTTGAGGTGGCCGTGAGTGTGCCACTGCACTCTAGCTAGGGTGACAGAGTGAGGCTCCAGCTCAAAAATAAATAAATAAATAAATAAAGTACATTTCTTAATATCAATACAAACTAATGGGTTCTATTGAAGACCCCAGAAAAACATAAACGTCAAGACTCAGAAGCCTCTGCTTGGTCTTGTCTGGCCCTACTGCCTTGCAGTCTAGGACATTGCTCCATTCTGTCATGCACCCTCCTTTGACATTGGTGACACTTAAGTGATTTTCTCTTGCAGTTGAACCTTTCTGAGCCTCCTCCTCAGACTCCCCTTTAGAATAGGAGCATTCTTCACTAACTGTTAAATAAATCTGTTTTTCCTCATTCTCTCAATATACGTCTTCTTCCCTGTGCAATTCATTGATTCTCTAGCAATGGCTCAAAATTGACACCTGCAGTTCAGTCCCCAAACTATCTCTTTTGCTTTAAATCTGAGGTTTTAGGTCTCCTGGAGAACAAATATATATGAATGTCTGCCAGTAAAATTCATGGTTTAATTCTTTTTTTTGAATCATAATTTATCTTTATTTGCTGGATGTTAGTTGTGTCCAAATTTTTGTCATTATAAAAATGTCCATCTACCCCATTTTTCTGATTATGTGGAACCAACCACGTTGTCCATCAAAAGAGGACTGGATTTAAAAAATACCTGGCACATATACACGATGGAATACTATGCAGCCATAAAAAAGAACAAAATCATGAATTTCGCAGCAACCTGGATGGAACTAGAGTCTATAATACTGAGTGACCTCTCACAGAAACAAAAAACTGAGTATCACATGTTC
>CAUYQG010156899.1:0-14356 GCA_963574415.1 Tarsius wallacei | reverse complement strand
GGTTTTGTTGTTTTAAAGAGGGCCTCTTTGACCTGAGTGATGCTCCACATTCAGGAAGGCTACTGGGCTTTGATGAAGACCATTTAAACACGTTAATCCACGATGGTCCATGTCAGTCAACCCAAGAATTGGCAAAAGCATTAACTGTGACAAATCAACTGTCATGCAGCAACATTTGCATTCCATGCGCAAACAAAAAAAAAAAACTTAAAAAAAAAAAAAACTTAAAAAAAAAATACATTGATTTCATCCTCTAAAATATTGTTGCTGTTATCCTTGGTATTTGTAGACACAGCCAAAGTTGTCAGCATAAGCATTAGCTGGGATCATCATTTGGTTGCTCCCTTCTGTCTGTTGAGTGATCTGAATGCCCAACCAGAGTAACAAAGGCTTCCCGGGATGTGACCTCAAGCTGGCCTCCCTAGCCTTCTCTCATTGCTCCTCTTCCCATAGCTCTGGTCAAATCAGACTCCTCAATGCTTCTGGAATACATATCATTCTTTCCCACTCTGATGCTCCGGGTTACCACAGGGCCTTCCTTATGAGATGTTTCCCTTGTTCCTTTCTTCCACTCCTGCATTTTTCATTACAATTCTGCACATCTTTCAAAGCCGAGCTCACATGTTATCTCTAATATTAAACCCCAGAGCCCTTCAACTTGGAGTAATTGCTATTTCATCTAAGCTCCCATGGTACTTTGCCTTCATTGTGAAACTTATCACCTCCTGTTTTATATTGTAATTATTCGTGCACATGTCTGCTTTGTTCTTCTAGATTATAGATGTCTTGGGGGGGAAGAGAGATGATACACAGCTATACACTGACTGAACACGACTGTGTCACCTGTGTTTCCTGTCATATCGCTTTGTACATAAAAGGCACTTGATGATAAATAATGAGCAGCGCAAGCACGCTCTTCACAAAGCTCTCTAAATCTCACATTAAGAGCTTTGAAACACGTGTAGGGGTATCAGTTTTCCTAAACATTTGGCGGACTTGTCTCTTAAATTTCCATGCATACTCGTTGACCTGGAATCCAATGAGCTACGGGAAATAGGCTTCTCAGCCATTTCTCTCAGGTCCATGAAGTAGAGTGTTGTTATATTTACAGTGGTCTGTGGAGACCCCCAAAACATGTCAGCACAGTCATATATCAGAAACTCCTATCATAAATGGGTTGGACAGGATAAGCCAACTTGAAAGAGAAAATAAAATATTATAACCCCGACTTGAAAAGAAAAGATGGTGCGTGGTTTATTGCTATGGATTATGGAGGAAGAAAGAACTGATTTTAAGTAAAACATAGAGAAGCAATGACACTCTTTAAATACAATACAGTACTCACATGGCAGACATGGGACTTTAGAAAGCCAAAACTTTAGGCTTCGGCTCTGGTCTATAAAATACATGTAAAATTGCTTTTGCTACGTTATGAATGCTACATTATTAGTGTGCCATTCTACAGGCAAGGAATGTTTAAGGAGAAAACAACCTTGAAGTCTTGAAGACTTTTTCAAGCCAGCGTCTGTTTGCTAGACTCTCACACTGCATTTTGAAGACCTTTAAAGACTGTGGCTTTGGGACATTCCACTCTGATGAAATGAGGCAGAAGAGAGTATAGGAAAGACCTGCAACCTAGGTGACAAACTTCTGCAATTATCAGAAGGACGACAGTGGTCTTAAATAATGGGTTTTCCTTATTTCTAGAATTACCTTGTATTGAAAATGACTTCTTTCTCTCCCGAGCTTCCTAGCCCCACCCGTTTGTATCTATTGCTTGAATAGATTGAGTCATTATCACCTGGTTCAGAAAGGTATCAGAATGCTTCCTGTGACCATGGCTGAAAGCGGAAACACTAGGGTGCATGTGGAATGTGTTGGTCGGGTTTGTTTCAGTCTAGAGGTACGAGGATAATGTGTACCACCACGGCAGGGTTTGCCAGGACTAAGAGAGGATACAGTGGAGAGTGAGGTTATGCACTGAGGGGAGGTTAAACCAGATGGCCCCTGAGGGTCTGTCCATCCTGGCTCACTGGTTGTGCTGGGTTTGCTCAGTCTTATGAAGCTGTCTCTTTGTTATTTCTGATTTGCTTGTGAGTCTTGAAGACCAGATGAGGTGTACTGCACTCTGTCCCATTTGGTCTCACATTTGTAGATTTTCCTTTGGGTAAAACCCTGGCAAAAGTCTAGCTACTTTTTTCTCTTTACCTGAACATTTCAGGTCATTAAATGAACAACGCCTAGTGGTGGGAAAGGCACGATGGAGTGAAATGGAAAATGCAGTCAATTATTTGGGTTTTTCAGTCTGAGGCAGACTGTCTGGTGGTCTGAGACCACCTGACTGGATTGACTGAATTCATTCATTCATTATTCACTCACTCGTTCTCCATTCATTTACTTATCTATTCAACAAGCATTGTGTTAAGTGCCTCCTGTCTGTCTTGTACTGTGGACCTGACTATTGCCCAGTTTTTCATCCCACTATCTGTCGAGGCAAGTGATTTATCAACACTTTGGGGCAAGGAGGATGAGTTTACAGAGTCACATACTGGGTAAACTTTGGTTTTTAAAGAGAAGTCAGTCAGATGGGCCAGACATTTGTGTGCCAGGCCAAGTCCTATACCAAACTTCAATTTAAATCTCAAAATAAAAGGAAATAAAATAAAACAACAGCTATTATTAACAGAGTGGTTTCTGTTAATTTTCTAAGGGTAATAAAAAAGAAATCAGTTAATTTAAAGCAATTCATACTTATTTGTTTGTTTTCAGATCACCAGATTAAAAATCGACCGAAACCCTTTTGCTAAAGGATTCAGAGATTCTGGGAGAAACAGGTAAGAATAATTGGGGGAACAGACTTTCTTTTCTATGTGACATTTCTTCCTCCACATCCCGTTGGTGGCTCTTGGCTTCTGATTTTCCAACAACACCTATGTGCTCTGCTACTGTGTTGACTAAGGCAAAGAAAAATGGATAGTTGATCCAAGGATAGAATAGCTTACCCTCAAAGGCCAAACTTTCCAAATTATTTGCTAGCACAATCTAAGTTACCAGACCAAATACCTGATGTTGTTTTTCTCCCTACATCATGCTTGGTAATTCAGTCACTTAAAACAAATTTTATGGTAACTTATTATCATCAAAAGATTGCTATTTTTTCTGATAAGAATTTATAAGTGGCTACAGCAGCAGTGATATTTCATCTATTTTGCATTATCAGGAAACGAGGAATTGTGTGGACAAATAACATTTTTCAGAAATGTTAAGAGCTAAAAAACTTATGAAAAAATTTAACCATTTTTCTCCTAGGAAACTGTTCCAAAAGATACGAGCTAGTTCCTCCTTGAGTAAGGAGAGTTTGTAGAGTACCACTTTCCTTAGTCAGTTAACATCCATCTTTATGGCTAGGTTGTTATATAATGAAATGCTTAGAAACTGCTGAAGTTTGCTCCTGCTATAAAGGGCCTTAGAAACGGTTGTTTTTCTGCTTAATTCTTTATTTCCTCTAAATTCGATCTCACCCTTCTTATGTAAAATTAAAATCTGTTATCCTTGGGAAGTTAGGAGAGAACTGAAATAAGTGGAATACTAGCTATATATAAGTTTATGCTATGAAAAAGTTTCATCTTATATAGACAATATTGAATCCAAAAATGCGACACGTCAGTTTCATAAAGTGCATAAACTTTGCAACAACTATTTACTTTAATGGTCAGGTTTTCTTTATAGTTTGGAGGTACTTATTTACATTTAAGTGATAGATTATCAGGCTTTATTGTTCATATTCTCTCTGCAAGAGTTTTCAAATAAACCAAAAATTTTGCTTTAGAACCATTTTGTGAAATGCACAGTTCATTATATCAGAACCCAGATTTATGCTAAAAATCAGTCATTTTCAAAATAATCCATGAATCACTGCTTTATTAAACTCATTGTATATTTAGAATACATTTAGATTTCTGTAAACTTTTTTTTACCTCAGAATTCTTTAAGTTCACATGTAATGAGTAAAGTAAAATTCACTTAAACTTCCAGTTTGCAGATAATAAAAATGAGCAACGTGGTTTAGGTCGAGCAACTACTAGCTAATGGTGGAGCACACTAAAACTCAGACATATGGACTCCAGACCAAATGTTTTCTTGTTGGACAATCCTTTGTTTATAAGAAGACAAAGCCCTTTATTTTCAAAATGTAGTCTATGAAGAATGACTATCTGTTTCTTCCATTTCAGGTGGGCCATGCTTTTCCTTCTCATTAGCTTATGTTCAGGTCACCAGAATGTGCCTGGGAGCTACTCCCTATAGCCTTTTTTTCAAGACTCTGCACTTTGGGCTTACTGAGGACCTTGTTAGTTACAAGGTCAGAAACAGAAGTTGGCCTTTCATAAAGAAGCCTCTATACTTGCCTTGGTGGCAGTTCTTTGGGGTCAGGACATTTATGATAGGCTATTTCTGGAGGCTGGCCATGTATAGCAAAGGTTTTTAAGATCTCTAGCTTGGAAATTTGGGGGGCCAAGATGAGAAGGTTGCCCGAGCTCAGGAGTTCGAGACCAGCCTGGGCAACTTGGTGAGACCTCATCCCTACAATAAATCCAAAAATTATTCGGGCATGGGAGCACATGCCTATAGTTCCAGCTACTTGGAAGGCTGAGGCAGAAGGATCACCTGAGCCCAGCAGGTCGAGGCTGTGGTGGCGGTGAGTATGCCACTATTCTCCAGCCTGGGTGACAGTGAGACTCCGACACACACACACACACACACACTCACACACACACACACACACACACATACACACACACAATCTTTAACTTGGAGTCCACAGATGGATTTCAGAGGTTCTGTGAGCTCCTGGATATTGTAAGTAAAATTGTGTGTCAATGAGCAGGTATACAGTTTTCTAAGGAGAAGTTTATAGCTGTCTTCAGATTTTCAAAAAGTTCCAAAAGTTAAGAATTTCTGCTCTAGACACAACTGTCTGCCTCCAGTGTTCAAAACTACTGATGTTAGTTATTCAACTACTTTCTTTTTCCTTCTTTTTTCTTTCCTTCTCTATTTCTAGGAGCATTTAGTGTTTATTTTCTTCCCAGCACTTGAAATATTATTTTATTTCATTTACTTTTTTATCCCAGTTGGGATCACTGTTATTCAGAGTTTTGGATCACATTTTCTAAGATTGAATTTGATTCCTTAATAAGCGCTTTTTAATGAACAGCCATCCTATCCTTGGAAATTGCCACCTGGAAGTACTTTGACCATTTGTTGTCTGTATTGCATAGACATCAAGAAACATATATGTCCATCACTGATCAATTTTAAAAAGAAAAAATAAATCAGGATAAGAGGTAGCATGAGAGTGGGAGTTACTTTTATAGGGTGAGCAGGTGTGGGCTGTCTGATAAGACGTCATGAGTGATGCACAGGAAGCCGTCAGACACACACTCTAGGTGGAGGAAACAGCAAGTTCAAAGACAGACGTGTGCCAGACGTGTTTGTCTGACGTCAAGGAGACTCTATGGCTACAGCGCATGATCCCTGCCCAGGAACATGACTGAGTGGTGCGAGAATGAAGGCATGAAGGTGCAGAGGCATGGCTTAGAACAGAAAATTGGACCAGCATTAGATCTATGCTGTAGGAACCTTAGCTTTGAGCATCTTGAAGATTTTGATTTTGCCTCCGGCCAGGAAGTCGTGGTGATATCTCAGTTCAAGCACTAAGATCCCCCTTTATCCTCATCGATCCCGACAGTCATTTGGGTCCTGGTCCCTGCCTGCCTTAAGGCTGAGGATTGTTGTACTGCCTGGGGCAGATAGTTATTTGCCTGTTCTGCCTAGTAGGTAGATCTTTTCTGTGAGGACTCCAGGAAAGCAAAGCTGTAGATCCTTATCAACCCGTCTCAACGCTTTATTTACTTAATTTTTTTTTCTGATAGCATGGGGATTCTTCATTACGTTGCATCGAATCCTGCAGGTTACTTGAAGTACTATTAGTGAGTACAGTAGTTACTGCGTTCTGGACCCTCCCTTAACTTATGTTTTCTCCAATCTTCCAAACAACTTGCATCTTACAAATAGGGAAATGGAGGTTCAGAAAGGTTAAGCAACTTTCCTGCTGTCAAACAGTAAAGCTGGAGCAGGAATTAAGACCTCAGTGTGCTGACTTCAAAGCCTGTGCACCTTGTCCTCTATCTATCATGCTAACAGTTCATACTTGACTTGTTTTATCTACGACACAAGTAAAAAAACAAAGCAAAACAAAAATAGAGTCTATCATACTCAGTGATCCATCACAGAAACAAAGAGCTGAGTACCATGCATTCTCACTCGTAGGTGGACACTGAATGCCTGTCAATCTACGACAAGAAGGGGATTGGCAGTAGCAGGAAGGGGGTGGGGTGGAGGGAACACAACGCCAGTAAGGGGGCACGATCCCATTCCAGGTGAAGTGAGGTCCAGTGGGAGCCCACACTGCACCTATATGTAGACCACGTATGTACCCAGTCCTGACTTGTACCCCACATCTTTAAAACAAGAAGAAAAGAGAAGAAACCAAAAACCCTCAATTCCTGTAAAAACCCCAATCCACTTAAAAACACTACTCAACTCACCTAGAACCTTTGCTTTTTTGAAGAAAACTAACTGTACAGCAAGTCAGGTGGAACTCCCTTAGCGGATGAAACGGTGATGAAATGACATTGAAGTCATATGTCTTGTGATGGGGCAAGGATGAACTATTAAAGGTAGATGCCATTTTTCTCCCCCAGCACTCTGGCAAGCTGGATTAGAATAAACTTGTGTCAGGGGAAGTATAGGGCTTTTGTATTTTTCTCTTATAAATGTCAAAATTACCTCATAATCATACGTTAAATCTCACGCACTGCTCGCAGGATCTGATGAGGCCAGTGACCATGAATGCCGTTTTGCAGATGGGGAAGATTAATGGATGAGGATATAGAGAATTATTTGCAAATCTGGGTGGTTCTGTGTTGGTGGCAGGACCCAGTTTCCCACTTCCAACCAGCACCTCGTTTCTTTCCCTTCTGTGCTAGCCTTATAAACCTAGGATCTTCCCCATATATTTTAGCCATCAAGTGACTCATGCAGAGGAGAATGGTTTGATGAGTTGCATATAAATGTACCCAAAACATACGGATTACATTTCCTTTAAAAACACATGGGCTTAAAAATTAGGGGGGGAAGTGCTTGGCTAATGTTTTTTGGTTTTGCTGAACACAAAACATTTGTGGAATACTTTGGAGTTACAGAGTTTGCCAAACCTCAAACCAAAACATGTTCAGGTTTGTCGATCTCAATTCATCTTAGTGCAGTCCAGGGGCTCAGGAAAGGAGGCGCGAGAGAGGAAAGATGGGGAGGACACAGTCACCCACTGCACACACTGTGAATGTGAGTCGTTCGCAGCCCCGGGAGCTTCTCATGCTCAGTGCCTTTGGAGTGTGGCCCCTAGCTGCCAGCTGCGTCCTCTGAAGTGTAGAGAAGAGCGCTGGAGGGACCTGCGATGAGGGTATTTCTTCCCATTCTTCCATTAATGGAGAGAGAGATCCATGGAGAAGTATTCCTCCCACCCTTGTCTCCGTCCTCTCAATGGAAACCAGATTGATAGATCTGATTGCTGAGCCTGGGAGAAGAAACCTTTCAGGATTGGTTTGCCAGCAGAACACACATCCCAGGTTGCCTTTTCATTGTGTGGTGAAAGCCTAGCAGAAGAAGCCTAAGGTTTGGGAAGTCAACTTATTTCTGGGACATTCTGGCTAACTTACTCAACCTTCTCACCTATGCCATCGTCTCCCTTTATCAAAGATATCAAAAGGGATATTTTGATCTTGCTTGCGTTGGGCTCTTGTGGCTTCCTCAGAATAGATTCTGAGCTTGGATGAAGATGAGGTGATATTCATTGGGCTGTCTAAGACCCTGGGAAGAGCCCCAGTGAGTACTCTCCAATGTACCGCAGTGAGTACACCCCGGTACACCTGTGGTGTCACCATCATCAGAACCTCTCATAGTTTTCCCTGCCTCTTTAGCAAGTGTCAGATGAGAAGCATGAGAAGTGGGTCCCCACTCTTCAAATTTTACATAGAACTGCTTTTTTTGTTTTGTTTTTTTTTGAGTTGGAGTCTCACTCTGTCGCCCAGACTGGAGTGCAGTGCCCGCTCCCGGCCACCGCAGCCTCGACCTGCCAGGCTCCGGCGATCCTTCCGCCTCAGCCTTCCAAGGAGCTGGAACCACAGGCGCGTGCCACCACGCCCGGCTAATTTTTGACTTATTGTAGAGATGAGGTCTCGCTTGCCCAGGCGGGTCCCGAACCCGCCGGCTCAGGCAATCCACTCACTTCAGCCTCCCAAGGCGCGGGATTACAGGCCGAGCCACCGAGCCCGGCTAGAGCTGCTATTTTTAATTCCAAAGTAATTATGCTCCTGAGCGGAAGTCATCATCAGGGGCCTGTGCATGTGTGTGCTTGTGTGTGCATTTGTAAGTGTACATGTGTGAGTGCGTATGTGAGTGTGTGAGAGCGAGTGTGCCTGTTTCTGTTGTGGGGAAGAATGGTGGATCGCCATTTCTATTTACTTATTTATTTTGATAGCTTTAGGGAGTACAAATAGTTTTTGGTTACACGGACACATTGTACAGTGGTGAAGAAGTCTGGGCCCTGAGTGTACCCACCCCCCACACATTGTACTCAAGAGGTGACTTTTCATGCCTCCGGCCCTTCCCAGCCTCTTCCTTCTGAGTATCCAGTGTCCATTATTCTATCCTATATGCCTTTGCAGATCCTTCATTAGAGAACATGCAGTGTTTGGTTTTCTGTTCTTGTGTTAGTTAAGCTAGCATGATGTTCTTCAAGTCCACCCATGTTGCTGCAAAAGACATCATTTCGTTCTCTTTTCTGACTGATTAGGATTTCATGGTATGATTACACCACATTTTCAGTATCCATTGATCAGCTTATGGACATTTAGGTTGATTCCACATCTTTGCAATTGTGAATTGTGCTGAGATAAACACGTGAGTGCAGGTGTCTTTTTTGTGAGTAACAATCTCTGTTCCTGTCGTTAGACACCTAGTGGTGGGATTGCTGGATCAGATGGTAGATATACTTTTAGTTCTTTGAGAAATCTTCATAAAGACTTCTGTAGAGGTTCTACTAATTTGCACTCCCACCAACAGTTTATAAGTGATCCTTTTTCATTGCATTCATGCTGACATCTGTTGTTTTTTCAGTTTTTTTTATTAATGACCATTCTGACTGGTATAGGGTGGTATCTCATTGTGATTTTAACTTGCATTTCTGTGATGATGAGTGATTTTGAGCATTTTTTTCATGTTTGCTGGTCATTTGTATATCTTCTTTTGAAAGATGTCTGTTTATGTCATTTGTGTACTTTTTAGTGGGGTCATTTGCTTTTTTCTTGCTGATTTGTTTGAGTTCTTTGTAGATTCTAGATACTAGTTCTTTGTTAGATGTATAGTTTGCAAATATCTTCTCCCATTCTGTAGATTGCCTGTTTTCTTTGTTGACTATTTCTTTTGATGTGCAGAAGCATTTTAGTCTAATTAAGTCCCACTCATTTATTTTTGTTTTTGTTGTATTTGCTTTTGGGGTTTCAGCCATAGATTTGTTGCCTAGGCCAATGTCCACGAGAGTTTTTCCTAGGTTTTCTTCCAGAATTTTTATGGTTTCAGGTCTGACATGTACATTTTTAATCAATCTTGAGTTAACATTTGTATGTGGTGAGAGACAGGGATCAAGTTTCGTTTTTCTGCATATAGCGATCCAATTTTGGGGGCGCTATTTGTTGAATAGGGTGTCCTTCCTTCAGTGTATGTTTTTGTATGCTTGTTGAAGATCAGCTAGTTGTAGGCATTTGGGTTATTTCTGGATTCTTTATTCTGTTCCATTGGTTCATGTGTCTGCTCTTGTACCAGGTACCATGCTGTTTTGGTTACTGAAGTCTTGTAGTATAATTTGAAGTCAGGGCCTCCAGCTTTGTTCTTTTTGCGTAGGATTTCTTTGATTATTCCAGCTCTTTTTTGGATCCATATGAAATTTAGTATTGTTTTTTCTAATTCTGTGAAAAATGACATTGGTAGTTTGATAGGGATTGCATTGAATCTGTAGATTACTTTGAATAATATGGTCATTTTATCGATGTTGATTTTTCCAATCCATGATCATTAGCGGATGGCCATTTTTTGGAGAGGTGACACCAACAAATTTTGTGTCCAGTCTTTGTCACTGCAATGGGAAGAAAATTGTGTTGACTTCTAAGTTGTTCCTACTTCTAGATTTCCTATAAACGGTGTGTCTGGTTTTGAATGTGGGGGTGTGTCTTGCATGCTCACACTATCCAGAGTTACCTCTGGGAGATTTCTCTTGGTAGGGAGGTGCTGGGAGACAGTATCACCTTCCCGTTCCTAGAGAAACATACTTTCCCTCAGCTTGGAATTTTTTTTTTTTTTTTGGCCTGTGATATGTGTTTCTGGACTCTGACCCCTGCTAAAATATAAATGTTTGGAAGACTGAGACTGTACCTTTTCCAGGTTCATATTTTTAGATTGTTTTTCCATAGCATCCGGTATACAAAATAAAATAATAACGGTTTGTTTAGTAACAAAACAGTCAACAGTGATGATGAGTGGAAAGAGAAGTTAAAAATCAGAAACTCTAGAATGAGAAAACCTTATTCCAATCAGGGATGAGTCAGGTAGAGCAGCAGTGGGGAGCTAGTTTTGGGCACCACTTAAGGAGGGAAGAAAGAGTGAGTCTCTAAAGAGTCTTGGTTTGAAAGACTAATGGCAATTTCGACTTAAGTCTGGGACTGATTACTGCTGTAAGATACTGACTGAGCCTAAGTGTAGATCAGTCATTCCTATGCTTGAGACCATCTGCTCTGGCTCTGGATGGCGGGAGCATATCTGTGTGTCCTGGCTCCCTGGAGAAGGACACCTAGCAATTTTCAATGCCTGTAAACTTCAGGAAAGAAGGGTTTCCAGAGGCTGAGCTAAAGCAGAATGAGTTTTGGTTGAGAAAGGTTACCCAGTAGTTAAACTGACAGGTAAAACGATGTCTTGGGGAGTGGCCACCCCAATGAGGAACTTGCAGCAAAGAGAAGATAAAAGTCATGAAACCGAAGAGAAGCAGCGCCTTTGTACTTAGTCGAGTTGTCGAGAAACAGCCTTGGGAGGTGCATCTACCCACATGCCTGGAGAGCCCACTGTCCCCAGCTAGAGGAAGTATGACAGCTGCCAAGACCCAGCACATTAAAGGGGGAGGCAAAGGAGTGGAAGGGAAGAAAACTCTGTGGGTCTCTCATCCCACGTCTGAGGTGAAAGCCTTGTCTCTGGTAGGGGTGGCTGCCAAGATTATACAGAAAGCCCAAGTCTGCTTGGGAAAGTTTATATAATTCCCAGGGACTTCCTTCAAAGCAAACGCATACATAAAAAGGAGAGGATTAAAATGATGATCCATCTGAGTGAGGGGCTTTATAAACTTGTCATAAAAGAGCCGTGAAGTGAGGGACTCTGTGTTCTTCTCCGTGGGTGCCCTCAATCCTGTCTTTGACCTTTCTCCCGGCTTCCATTGCATCTAAATCAACTGAAAAGGGCACTGTTCCATGTGGCATCGTTTCCTCCAGATATTTCCAGTTGGTACGATGCCTCAAAAGCCACTACTGTTGGTTCCACAGTAGGTTCCAGGTGGAGTGACCTTTCTGTAGCCCGGGAAGTTGGTGCAGCTTTTTAGGAGAGTGTATTTTTCTTTGTGGAGTTAACCATTGAAGGCCAGGGCCAGGATCTCAAATTCCATAACTCCGAAACTGTCAGAAAGGATACAGTGGCCAGTGCTGTATCACGGGGGAAGTTGACTTATATGAGTTCAATAGTTTTATTTATTTTTATTGGAAAATGTAGTTTATTTAGAAAATAAATGAGAGAGAGAGAGAGAGAGAGAGAAAGAGAGAGAGAGAGAGATTGATTCACCTCCCCAAGGTAGGGGAAGGGGCCAAAGCTAGGAAACATGGTACATGGTAGCCATAGCTCAAAGAGCCATGTAGGCACACCACAGTTTAACAAAACAATGGCGAATGGAGAGAGAGAGAGAGAGAGAGAGAGAGAGAGAGAGAGAGAGAGAGAGAGAGAGAGATCTTCCCAAGGTAGAGGAGGGGGCAGTTCAGTAGTTTTAATGTGTTGCCATTGAAGAAACAACAGGACCTACAGGACAAGTTGCACAAAGAAAGCTGAGAGAAGAAAGCTGAGTCTGAGCTCATTTTCAGTGTGTCCAGCCAGCAGTGCTGTTTTCTGGGGATGTGGGTGGTGACAGTCCTTCCTGGTGCCTAGTGTCCCTTTACACAATGTGTCAGGGAAAGGTGACCTAAAAAAGGAGCCAGCCATTCACTGCATTATGGGAATGAACACACATTTGTTTGCTGAAAGAGGATGTTTCATGAGGCTAAGACTTAACCCAAGGGAAGGAATTACTCTCTAAAGGTGGTGGGGAATTTTCCTGTGACCCCCTCTTAAGCAGCTGCTGTCCTAAGGCATGTTTAGAAGGCAGCTAGAAATGAGCCCCAGGGCCAGTTCGTCTTTGCTAAAGCAATTTTCCTTTGGGAGTCAGAGGAAGAAGGGTGCAGAGTGGATCTCAGTTAAAATTTGTCAGTAGAATTACCTATTGTAACCAAGCAGCTCAAGTTTTGTTTCTTTATCTATTAAGCTAAACTTAGAAAATTGCTATATGTGAAGATCAAAAGTGGCAAAATGCCAGAAATTTCATACAGTTTAACATCATATATTTATTTCTAGCCATTCAAATAATAAGCATACAAATAATGGTAATAATTATTTTGTGTACTATCTGTAGTCCAAGTTGTCCATTGTCACCTCTGAGTTGATATCAGGGCAGTAGTATCCATTTTGCTGGTGATATAACTGAATATGGTCAGGTACTGGCTTTCAGAATTTTTGAATCCATCGATGACAGCACCCAGGGAATGATTTCATTCTCTTCTTAGGCACAGCTTGCCAGCTAGTAGAAACCATGCCATCGGCCACTTCTGGCTCCCTCTCATTCCCGAAGGTTCACGTGGTGAGCTTAGAGCCAAGGAGCTGACCTCTTGCCTGTTTTCAACCAGCATGACAACCTAAGTGTCTCCCTCACTTTCAATTTTGATAGTTGCATTTGTTCTCCCTAGAGCCATTGGCTATATTTTTCCAGCCAATCTTATCCTGCTCTTTCCTGGCAATTTTTCTGGCCCCTGCAGATTTCACGTATTCTTTCGTTATCCCTGGCATGGGGGACTTCTGCCAGTTAGCAGATCTATGGAAGTAGTCAGTGCTGGACGTGCTCTAGGGGGCTGCTGCATCTAGAGTTCAAGGTGGCTGGCGCTGTGCTGGGTTCTGGCAGCAGGTCTGGCTGGACTCCTGTTCATCCAGCCTGTGGCTGTTTATCGTGTCCCCTTGCTTGTGGTCTTTTAGCCAGTACTTAACATTTTTTCCCTGCCTTTTATGTGTTCTCCATCCTCTGCCATGAGCCTTTTCCACCGTTGTCCTCTTGGCTATGAGGCTTTGCCAGAGAAAGTTGGCAATTGTTTTGTTATCTATGGCTCTTGCCCAGGGATGGTGTCATCGAACAGAGACGTCTTTTTAATGGCTAACATATTGGAGACTGAAATATCTGCAAGATAATGAGGCCTACAGAGGATTAAGGGGCACGTTTTTGGTTCTTTGAGGAGAGAATGAAAAGTGGAATTAGGTCCCTACAGCTCCCTCCACATTTAATCCAGAGCCAGAGGGTCGACAAAGCTTTGAATTCCGGTGAAGTAAGAATGTGTTCTCTTACATGTCACAATCTGAACTGAGCCAATGGTCCTCAAACTCTTCTTATGTTTTCCCTCTTGTTTTAATACACATATTTTGCTATTAATCAATCTATATTTATTGAATAAAAAGAGAAAGTAATATTGTTATCTGTATTTAGCAGATAGGCAGTCTCAGGCATAAAGAGTTTACATAACTCGGCCAAAGTTGCACTAGTAGGCAGCAGGACTGCAGTTTGAACCCAGGTGGTCTAGCTCCAGAGCCAGTACTCTTTTTTTTTTTTTTTGAGTTGGAGTCTCACTCTGTCACCCAGGCTGGAGTGCGAAGGAACAGTATATTCTGTTTTCGTGTCTTCTCAAATATGGGAAGGAAAAGAAAAGATCAGAGGCACGGCATCACCTTTGAGATAAACATCTAAGCACCTAACGTGGACTAAATGTTCATGGTGTCTACCCCTCATCTTGCACCCTAACCTGCAGTCATCCTAAACTACTTTCAGCTCCCAAAACTTGCCTTATCTTCTATACCCCCA
>CAUYQG010156890.1:0-25568 GCA_963574415.1 Tarsius wallacei | reverse complement strand
CACACTGTTTTCCACAGAGGCTGCTCCAGTTTACACTCACACCAATGGTGTAAAAGTGTTCCCTTTTCACCACATCCTCTCCAGCATTGGTTGTTTTTTGAGTTATTGATGTTGGCCGTCCTGACTGGAGTTAGGTGGTATATCAATGTAGTTTTAATTTGCATTTCTTTGATGACTAGTGAGGCTGAGCATTTTTTCATTTATCTGTTGGCTGCTCATATGTCTTCTTTTGCAAACTGTCTATTCATATCGTTTGCCCACTTTGTAATGGGGCTGTTTGCTTTTTTTTTTTCTTCTACACATTTGAGTTCCTTGGAGATTCCAGATGTTAGGCCTTTGTCAGACATAAGGTTGGCAAGTATTTTTTTTCCCGGTCTGTGGGCTGTCTCCCCGCTCTCTTGAAGGATTCTTTGGCTTTGCAGAAGCTTGTCAGTTTGATGAGGTCCCACTTGTCTATCTTATCTCTTATGGCATGGGCACTTGGGGTTTTGATCAGGATTTGTTTGCCAGTTCCAATTCCATCAAAGTTTCTCCTGCATTTTCTAAGGTTCTTTTTATTTGAGGTTTTATATTTAGGTCTTTGATCCATTTAGAGTTGATTTTTGCATATGGTGATAGGTAGGGATCTTGTTTGAATTTTCTGCATGTGTTCAGCCAGTTTTCCCAGCACCACTTACTGAAGGTTCTCCTCTCCCAAGTTGGTGGTGGAGGCTTTGTTAAAGATGAGTTGGTTGAGAGATTGAAGTTTTGCTTCTGGAATCTTTATCCTGTTCCATTGGTTTATATGCCTGTTCTTGTATCAATACAAGGCTGTTTTGACTATTGTAGCTTTATAATAGAGTTTAAAGTCTGGGAGTGTGACACCTCCTGCTCTGTTTTTTGCTCATTTGTTTTGCTGAGTATTGTTTTGACAATTCATAGTCATTTATGTTTCTATGAATTCCTGCATTGTCAAGAGAGTCAATTCTTATGTAACTATAAGAAAATGCACTATTGCCACTGTGGACAGAAAACTAGTAGGTGCAGAGATCTGCAGGCATGGGTCCAGGAACTATCTCCATATGGAAAATGCCACTTTTCTTAGAATCTGAAAGTCTAGAGTGAGCAAATTCAGAAAACAGCACACTCCCAGGACAAGACTTGGATACATCAATGATAGGTTTCAAAGCTGTCTCAAAATAGCTTGATACACTTGGTACCTATGACACCTGTAATAGAATAGTTAATGAATGTGTTATAAAGATTATTACATAATAGTACTATATCGTATACCTCATATATATTTAACACAATTTATTTATTTATTTTATTATATCTATTTTAAAGTTGAGAGGTACAACTCAAGATTTTGTATAGAAGTGGACATGATACAGGTAAAGTTTGGGCCTCCCTTTGATCCCCATTTTGCCTGGTTTGAGATCAGATATCCTCATTGATGTTATGTGCCGCTCCCCACTCTACCCCAGCAGTATCCTGCTACTGCCAATCCCTTTCTTATAGTATTATGGCAAATGTTCAGGGTCCACTTATGAGTTCTTTGTTTTTGTGTCAGATCACTGAGTATTATATACAGACTCTAAAACCATACAAGTTGTTGCAAAGTTCATATGTTTGTCCTTTATGGTTGCATAATATTCCATTGTATATATGTACCTCATTTTTTTATCCAGTCCAGATTCGATGGGCAGCATGGTTGTTCCATGTTTTTGGTATTGTGAAAAATGCTGCAATAAACATTCATGTACAAGTATTGTTTTTGTAGAAAGTTTTGAGTTCCTCTGGGTATGTATATTTCTAGTAGGAGAATGCTGGGTCATATGGAAGATAAATATCTATTTCTTTTAGAAATGGCCACACTTTTCTCCATAGAAGTTGAACTAGTTTGCATTCCCACCAGCAGTGTAGAAGCGTTCCCTTTTCTCCGCATCCTCACTAGCATCTGTTGTTGTTTGTTTTATTAATGGCCATTCTTACTGGGATTAAGTGGTGTCTCAATGTGGTTTTGATTTGCATTTCTCTGATAACTAGTAAGACTGAACACTTTTTAATGTATCTGTTGACTGCCCATATATCTTCTTTTGAGAATTGTCTATTCATATATTTTGCCCACTTTTTAATGGGACTGTTTGTTTGTTTGTTTATTTGTTTATTTATTTATTTTCCTTTTGGCATGCTTGAGTTCCTTGTAGATCCTGGATTTTAGGCCTTTGCCAGATATGTAGTTGAAAGATTTTTTTTTTCCCATTTTGTGAGCTGTCTCCCCACTCTCTTCATGGTTTATTTTTCTTTCCAGACTATTTTAAGTTTAATGAGGTCCCACTTGTCTATCTTATCTCTTATGACATGGACATCTGGGGTATGGACCAAAAATTGACTGCTTCCTCTGATTTCTATATGGATAACTCCTGCATTTTCTAAGATTCTTATAATTTGAGGTTTTATGTTTAGGTCTTTGATCCATTTACAGTTGATTTTGGTGTATGGTGATAGGTACGGGTCTTGTTTCAATCTTCTGCATGTGGTCAACCAGTTTTCCCAGCACCATTTAAGGCATTGTTTCTCTTCTTCCCAATGGTTTCTGTTGGAAGCTTTGTTGAAAATGAACTGGTTGAGAAATTCAGGTTTTGCTTCTAGAATCTCCATCCTGTTCCATCTGTCTTTTCTTGTACCAACACCTGGTTGTTTTGACTATTGTAGTCTTATAATAAAGTTTAAAGTCTGGAAATATGGTAACTCCTGCTCTGTTTCTATTCCTAAGGATTATGTTCACTAATCATGGTCATTTATGTTTCCATGTGAATTTCTGTATTGTCATTTCCAGGTCTGAAGAATGATATTGGCAATTTAATGGGTATTGCCTTGAATCTGTAAATTGCCTTTGGCAGGGTGGACATCTTAATATATTGATTCTTTTGATTCATGAACATGGAGTATTTTTCTATTTGTTTGTGTCTTCTTGGATTTCATTGAGCAAAGATTTGTAGTTTTCATTGTAAAATTCTTTCACTTCTCTGGTTAAAAATATGCCAAGGTATTTCTTTCTTTTTTTTTTTTTGTGACTATTGTGAATCAGATTGTGCATTTTATTTGGGTCTCTGCCTGTTTGTTGTGTATACACATGTGACTGTCTTTTGCATATTTATTTTGTGCCCCAAGACTTTGAATTAAGTTCTTTATCAGTGCAAGTGGGTTTTTGACAGATTCTCTTAGATTTTCAAGGAATAGGATCATATCATTATCAAAGAAGGATAACTTAACTTTCTCTTTTTCTATTTGGTTACGCCTGGTTTCCTTCTCTTGTCTAATTGCTATTGCTATTGCTATGACTTCCAACACAATGTTGACCAGGAGGGGTGAGAGTGAGCAGCCCTGTATTGTTCCAGCTTTCAGGGAAAATGTTTCCAGTTTCTGTCCATTTAGCAATATGTTGATTGTGGGTTTATCATAGATGGTGATGTTAGAATTATAAAAAGATTTGGTGAGAATGCCATCTTTCTCAATTGCCTGGAATATTTTCAATAGAATTGGTATACACTCCTCTTTTTATGTTTTATAGAATTCTGCTAGAAGGCCATCTGTCCAGGACTTTTTTTTTTTTTTTTTTTGTAGTTAACTTTCTTATGATGGAGTCAATGTCCTGGGTTTTTATTGGTCTATTTAGTGTCTCAATGCCTCCTTTTTTTAACCTTAGGAGGCTATGTGTTGCCAGAAAGTCCTCCATTTCATTTAGGTTATCAAGTTCATTTTCATACAAGTGTCCATAGTAGTCTCTGATAATCCTTTGTATTTCTTCGATGTCAGTTGTGATTTGATCTTTTGCATGTTTGATTGTGTTTATTTGGTCTTTTTCTTGGTCATTCTGGCTAGGGCGTTCATCAATTTTGTTAATTATTTCAAAGAACCAACTTTTTGTCTTGATGATATTTTCCATAATATTATTGTCTTCTATGTCTTATATTTGAATTTTTCTTTGGTATTCTGGATTCTTCTGCAAAAGTTAGGGTTTTGGTGGTTTTGTTTATCCAGCTCCTGTATATGATTTGTTAGATTGTTAAATTATGACCTTTCAATTTTCTTGATGTGTATTTGTAGAGGTATAAATTCCCCTCTTAGAACTGTTTTCATGGCATCTCAGAGGTTAGGGTAAGATGTTTCTTCATTTTAATTTTTTCCAGGAATCTTATAACTTCTGTATTGATTTCTGTGTTGACCCAGTAATCGTTCAGCATCATGCTGTTTAGTGTTCATATTTTTGTGGATTTAGGGAAACTTTTGTTGTTTTTGATATTTATTTTTGTTCTACTGTGGTCTGAGAATATGTATGGCAGTGTGTAGATCTTATGATATTTGTTTATGCTTGATTTATGGCCAAGGGTGTGTTCAGACTTGGATTATATTCCATATGGTGATTAGTAGAATGTATATTTTGTGGTTGTTGGATGAAGTGTTTTGTAGATACCTATTAAGTCCATTTGGTCAAGTGTCAAGTTAGTGTGCCTGATTGCTGTTGATTTTTTTGTCTTGATGATCTATCTAGGGTTTTTAGTGGGGTATTTAAGTCCCCAGCTATATAGTGTTAGATTCAGTACCTTTTTTAGCTTACTTAGTAGCTGCTTTATAAATGCTGGTGCTCCTGTGTTGGGTGCATATATGTTTAGGATGGATTTCTTGTTGACAGATTGACTCTTTTGTCATTATATTGTGTTCTCTTTAACTTTTAAAATGTTTGATACCTTAGAAGTTGTTTTGTCTGATATTAATATCATGACTTCTTCCTTCTTTTGTGATCCATTGACCTGAAAACTCATTTTCCATCCTCTAACATTGAGTCTGTGTGCATTCCTTGTGATGAGATGAGTTTCTTGGATGCAGCAAATTATTGGGTCATAGTTTTTATCCAGTTTGCCATTCTGAGTCATTTTAGTGGTGCATTTAGCCCATGAACGTTCAGGCTGATTATTGAAATGTGATTGTTTATCCCCTTCATGAGATACTTAGAAAGCTTTTTCTTTGTTTTCTTTTAACTTTTGGTTTGATGTCTGTTTGTTTTCAAATTTGCAGATGCAATGCATTCTCTGTTGATTCTGTATTCTCCTATTCTCTTGGGAAATAAGTGGTCATTCATTTTTTCCTTTCTTCTATGCTTTATACATTTTTAAGCATTTCCTATATACCTGGTCTGGAAGCTGCATAATCTCTTAGGAATTAGATGACTGGAAAGGGATTTAATTCTCGATTGCTGATGAAGCTGAGCTTGGCTTAGTAGAAAATTCTTGGTTGAAATGGTTTACCTTTGAGGACTTTGAATATTGGACTCCAGTTCCTTCTAGCTTGTAGTGTTTCTGCTGATTGGTTTGCTGCTATTTTGATTGGTTTTTCCTGGTAAGTAATATGACCTTTCTCTCTTGCTGTCTTTAGGAGTTTTTCTTCTGTACCTATATTGTGTGGGTGAATTACTATGTATCTAAGGATTGGTCTTTTCATTTGATGTCTTGCAGGGATTCTTTGTATCTCTTTTGTTTGGAAGGTCACATCTCTGGTGAGATGGGGAAAGTTTTCTTGGATAGCCTCCTGGAATACTTGCTCCAATGTGTTCTCACTTTCACTTTCTTCTTCTTGAACACTTATTAGGTATAGGTGCAGCCTTTTGATATAATCACATGTCTCTTTGAGTCTTTTTTTTTTCTCTGAGTTTTCTTCTATGTTTTTAACAGATCAGATTAATTCCATGTTTTGGTACTCAAGTTCTGATATTCTTTCTTCTGATTAATTCTGCTTTCCATGCTTGTCACCTTGTTATTTGTTACCTGAATGAAACATTTTGTGGCTAAAATCTGTTACAAGTTCTTTCAGTGTTGTATCTTGTCTTTCTTGAGTCTTCACTCTTTCCATCCATTCTCTAATTCCCACTGCATTCTGGAGCTAGTCATTGGTGACTTCCATAGTTTTGTTTCTAAGGTTTGATTTTTTCAGACATTTTCTCTTTGTTACACTGGGAATTACCTAAGTTCTTCCATTTATTTTTCCTCATTTGTGACCGATCTCCTTCTTTTTTCTTTAGTTCTGTTACTCAGTGGCAGCAGGAGTAGCTTTCACTTCCAATATTTGCTCAGCCCTCTAGTCTTCCCTAGTGTGGACTCTGAATTTGCTTTATTTTGGCCTGTGGGCGGGAGGTTTTGCTGTTTCCTTTAGTTTTGAAGGTCTAGTTAGGTGAAGGATGGGGTACTAGAATTCAGCAACTACTTGAAAATCACAATGTTCACTGATTGTGGCATGGTTTCCCTGAAACCCAATCCCCATCACCACTCTATATGACAGTGCAATGGGTACATGTGTGTACCACTGAATCCAAGATACAGTAACAGCAATGATGAAAACAGAGAAAAGTAGAATTAAATGAGATGGATAAAAACTTTAAAAAGTTAAAAAATAACAGGGAAAAACAAAAGAAGAAACCAAAGCAAAAAAAAAAATCAATTAATCACAAGCACACAAACAAAAACCAAAACAGACTGGAAAACAAAACAAAGCAAAAAAAGCAAAAAACAGGAAAATTTGACATACATCCACACACTCAACACAAGATAAAAGGAAAAGACAAAAAGTGAAGAGAAGAAAAAAAGAAATTCAAAACAAACCCTCACTCATACATTCACACAAACATTAAATTAAAAAATAGAAGAATAAATTCCCCCCCAAAAAAACCTGAAAAATGAACACTAAATCATTTATGTACACACATAAACAGAACATAAAAATGAAAGAAGAATGAAGAAACAAGAAAAAGAAGAAAGAAAAATTAAAAAGATGGGGAGAAAATGCAAATAGAACTCTCACATACACGTTATGCACAAGGGAATGAAAAATAAAATAAAAATAAACAGAAAAAAACCCTGCCCTCTTGTGGCAGGTTCTGTAAGTATTCCTCTCAGCTGCTCACAGATAAGCCCCTCTGCTGTCTCCTGGAGAGCTGCCACCTTATTGACAATCACTCCAGTGTCCAACTGGGGAAGGAGAAAGAGACAGTGGCAGTGGGTGGGGCTTCAGTCCCCCCACTCTCATATGGTCAGAGGGATCCCCTCCCATGGGAAGGTGTAATATTGTCTCCTTTTGAGGTAATGTGAGGGAGGAAGGCTCTCCAGTCAGGCTTATCCTAGAGTAGAGTACTCCTATCATGGTTGATTTCCATGTTCTGCCTGGGTTTATCCCTCTCAGTCGTGCACCTGTCATGTGGATCTGACCTTCAAAGAATTGCTGGGAGTGAGGGTTGGGTCAACCCTGGACTCACCACTGATCTCTTCTGAGGTCTTCCTCAGCTTTTTTTTTGGTCACATTCTTTGTGCAGCAGTTGAATCAGGGTAAGGGCTGGAGAACCTGAGACTCAGCACTCATTCTGTTCCTCTGGAGTTTGTGCTTTCAGGATATTCCTTTTGAGTCATGATTAACCTCTGAATAGTTATTTCACTGGTTACAGAGATCAGGTCTGTCCCTCCATGGAAAACAAGCCAGAGCCCTTTCCTGCCCAGTTTTCAAGATGGTGGCATGGTTCCTCTTTCATCTTCTCCAGTGGGACTGTCTCTGGGCTTCCTTGTTATGCTCCCTTCACTGTTCTTTCTGCCAGAGTCTGGCCAGGCACTACGGTGGTGAGGCAGAGCCTAGAGCTGAAAGTTACTCCCAGCAGCTTCTTCCCGGGAAGGGCTTTGCTGATTTTTAAAAAATGGTTCTCAGCTTCTGTACTCCAGGAACAGTTATCAATCAAGTAGAGCAGCTGTGGCACCAGCTGCTTCACCAGAGAACTCTGGACACTTGCTCCTGAGACCCCACTCAATCAGCCACTCACACGCCTACTTATTCACGACACATATGCAAAATTCTTCATATACTCAACTCACTCACACTAGGACTTGCATAGTCTGACTGATTCCACTGCCCAATATAATTTATTTTTTAAAATAAAATAAAAATTAGGTTCAGCTTGGTGACTAGCACTTTGAAAGGCCAAAGCAAGAGGATTTCTTTAGCCCAGGATTTCAAGACCATCCTGGACAATATATCAAGAACTTCTCACTACAAAAAATTTAAAATAAAATGCTAAGTGTGGTGACATGTGTCTGTAGTTCCAGTTGAAGGATTTTCTGGGCCTAGGAAGTTAAAGCTGCAGTGAGCTGTGATTGTGCCACTGCACTCCAGTCTGGGTGACAGAATGAGACACTGACCTAAAAATTAAATAATTAAAAAATAAAAAATAAAATTATGTTATTTATCTTTACAGCAAATTTATTACAAGGGTCAGAATCTCATTACATAAGCATTTTAGAAAAGAATACTCATTTTTTAGTAATGAAATACCATAGGTTAAATTTTACATTAGCTTACAGTCTTCCAGTTTGTTTCTTAGTAGTGATAAATTAATGGATAGAATTACCTGCCTGCTCTGTGTACCTGATCTAGGAGAGTTCTGTCTTGCAATTAGTAAAACACCTAGACTCAAACTTCAATTGTTCCAAATTTTCAATTTCTATCCACCTTAAGACTGAGTGTATTCATCAGGGGGATTTTACTATTCTTATACAAAATTTAATGATGTGGAAGGGCATTTTTACAGGTAGTCACCCCTCAATTCACTTTATTCAAAATGAGAATTCGGATCTTGTGTGTGTTCCATGTTGTTTCCCTTGAAAATTTCAGAGTTCAGCATCTACATGCTGTAATTAACTTTTTATTTACAGTAGCACCTTTATATTGTCCTTCATAGCAGACCCTGGTATTCTTTATTTGAGTCACTTATTATTGATTACATCACAGGGAAAGAAAAATGAAAAAAGTTTAAGGTTGTGGATGATTCCTAAGCATGGAGACTAGGAAAAGTTTAGCAACTGGTCCTCTCTTCTATTTCTTAGTAGCTGTCATGTAATGTCTTCTTTGTGATGAAATTCTCAATCTTATTTTCAATTGTGACACTGTCCTTAGATCATATCCACATTTTGGTAGCAAGTGGTCTCTACCAGATGCTCCAAATTTAATCACTCTTTCACAGTAGAAGGATAGCCCTTTGACTTTTGGTGCTTTGACAATTGGAGGGCCTATTAAGTCCTAGCATATGTCTCATTGACACTTTTTATCTTTTTTGGAAAAATGTAATTTTTCCCCCCAAATTCTTTGCTTGATTTTAAATAGAATTATTTTCTGCATGCTTCTACACATATTATGTTATAAAGAGATTATTTTCTCCTAACCCCATGACAGTGATTACAAAGCACTGAAAATATAAGGCTTTTCATACAAAATATTTAATTTCTAATTGTGTATCCTGCATAGCCTTTAATGTTGATTGCAAAACAGTTTTTCCTATTTCTATCAGACTACAATGATATCTCATAAGATACGAACATAACCTAACCTGGGTAACTTAACAAGGTGTATAACCAGTTGTATACAACTTGTCAGTGATGTTAAAAATGTTATACTGGCTTCAGTCTAGGGTACAATTACATTAAAAATGCAGTATTTACAAAACTCAAGGGATTACAGAAGAATAATCAAATTATCAGCTCCAATACCCTCTCCTTTCAAGTTCAAGTAGAACAAAACCCATCACTTACATGGCTGGAAGTCCAGCCTTCTTGATCATTATAGGTTTTGTTTGTTTGGTTGATTTAGTTTTTATATTCACCTCTCAGTCTAAGTTTCTGCTTTCAAAAAATTAGTTCATTTTGAAAATCATTTTGCTAGCTTATATACATACGGATTTATGTCAAGTCCTATCAGGTCACAAAACATTGCCTTCATGTAAATAACTTTTGGGAATTCTCTCCTTGAGATCTGTTAGTAAAATTATTAGTCTGAGATGGTCACTATTGACAATAAGATCATAATAATAAGATCATAATAACTATGTTTCTGGTTCAAACCATAATTAGTAAAAAATAAAAACTATTCTTCACAAAATTTCACATAGATGAACATACATATTATAAGACAGAGTATCATCAAAACAAGCTGTATGCCAAGACATGTATACACACACACACACACACACACACACATATTCTAAAGTTCCAGATGAGAAAAAAAAGCAAAAAATTTAATTACTGTCAGTTGACAGCTGGCCTATGACTAAGGCATAGAATAATGTGTTCTCCTGATGACCATAGATACGTTTGCAGAACATCAATTTCCAAGAAAGTCATTCTGTTGTTATGGCAGAGAGAGACAAAAACAAATCTATAATCATGTCTACACAGAATGCTGTGAAAACTGCACAATTGATCATACATTTTTATTGCCTAGCTGTTTTAAACCAAATAGTCATGTTTTTCACCTTCCTGCACAAACGTAAATCAAGACCATGCTTTCAGGCAACCCTTTCGGGGTCCCTCCCACTGTGGGAGTTTTTTCTCCTCTCAATAAATCCTTCTTTCTCACACACACACACACACACACACACACACATACACACACATACACACCTCCATGCTTTATTAAACCTATTAACAATACCACTTAACACAAGCCCAGATCTCCTTAATATTTCTATCTGAGATGCCCATGATGCCTTACATGTGTTCCTGGTAGTCTTGAATAGTAAAGGTCTCTACACCTTTTTAAGATAATCCCTAAGTCCCATCATCAAGATACCAACACCAACACCAGATATATTAAAACATTTTAGTCCCCATGCTAGGTGGGTAAGTGTGGTAAATTTAAAAAAGTAAACAATAATTTTGTTTTTCTCTCTCTTCACTTATACTCTTTGGTAGTATCCTCCCACATGGATCTGAGTCAGCTTTATAACTTGTTTTGTCTAATGGGACATTGGCTACATGGAACATGATGACACCTGTAGAGAACTTCTGCTATGAGTTTGTTATCTTGGTGCTTTTGGAATCTGCACACTAGTTAAGGAAGCCTAGGTAATCTTGCCTTCAGAATAACGAACATGACCAAATTATCCCTATGATCCCTGCTAATATTGGACCAGGTATGTGGATGTCATCCATAGTATCTAGTTCCAATCAAGTGAATTGCAGAGAACAATTAAGCTCATCCACACTGAGAGAACTACCCAATTAAACCAGAGGATTGTGAGAAATAATATGCTTGCTTTAACTTACTAGTAGTTTGGAATTGTTTGATACACAGAAAACCAGACTTATAATAGGCAAGACTGTATCAACTACACAAGGAATTACTTAGTATGGAAAATCCTTGAGTCAAATCTGTCTTCTATTCACAAAGAATATAAATTATCAGCTCTATAGTGAGATGTCTCCAATGCATAAAAAGGTTACTAAGAGAATGGAGGTTGCTCTTTAAACAGGAAAATAAGTTCTATTCTGGCCTATAGTCATCTTGACTGCCATAGGCCTTCTGGGATTATCATAGCCAGGAACTATTTCACCTGGTGATGCTGCATATTTCTATGTGTAGTTTATCTTAGTGATACTAAAACTTTTTGCATAACCATTGCAAATAAACAATATTGTGGTTAAATTCTGCTATTAAAGGAACAATTGTTTAATTGATTTTGCATAAGACTAAAATTTCTTAAGAATGTATCAACATATGAATTCATTCATTTTTGTCCTAACGATAGAATACCAAAAATACATTATTGTTATTTACAACTGCAACTATAAGATAATTTATATATTTAAATTTTTACAGTAAATAATTAAAATATTTAACAGAGATTGATAATACATCATCTGTGTATAGACAAAAGGGAAAAATTCACTTTTAAGGTTTGAATTACAGCATTATTTGTTGTTCGCCTTTTTTTGTAGACCTTGTTGTTCTAGCCCAAATCCTCAGTTTTACATGTCATTGCAATAAGACCAATTTGTAAAATTCCTCAAGTGAACTGCATAGGTTTTAACTACATTAACCATATACACCTGGACTATGTTTTGTTAGTAAATTATAGGACAAAACCTATTTATACTTCCTGTTATTGACACAAGGATTTTCCCTCTTGCCACATCAGAATAGCAATCCTCTTTTACACATAGAAGTATCCCAAGTCTCTTTCACAAAACATAGCGAATTCCACAGATTAGCTTTAGTTTTCTGATTTCAAATGCTCAATTTGAGTACCTGAGGTTGTGAGATTAGTATTCTTATGTTCTAGCAAAACAAACTCATAGACCACAAAAACAGCCAATAGTGAGTTAGAAGAAGACTACTTTGACTAAATTAAACACCAATAAAATATACCTGGATATTTTGCTTATCACTAGATAAACATTTGTAACCTAATTCTTTTTTTTTTTTTTTTTGAGTTGGAGTCTCACTCTGTCGCCCAGACTGGAGTGCAGTGGCAGTTCCCAGCCACCGCAGCCTCGACCTGCTGGGCTCCAGTGATCCTTCCGCCTCAGCCTTCCAAGTAGATGGAACTACAGGAGCGCGCTACCACGCCCGGCTAATTTTTTGATTTATTGTAGAGACGCGGCCTCGCCAAGTTGCCCAGGCGGGTCTCGAACCCGCGGGCTCAGGCAATCCACTCACCTCAGCCTCCCAAGTCGCGGGATTACAGGCTGAGCCATCGAGCCCGGCGTAACCTAATTCTTATAAATAAATATAAATAAAAGCAGTGTTATTCTGAGTATTTTCTTTCCTTAATTTCATTTTGAAGATGTGGGGTACAATTCAGGATTAGGTATACAAGTGGCCATTGTACAGGTAAAGTTTGGACCTCCTTTTTTCTTTGGTTTTCTTTTATCAATAAAATAACTCTCGGAAGATACATGGAATCAGGATTACTTTATTAAGAATGTTTATGGATCTTCATGGAACTTGAAGCATCAGGGACACCTTCAGAAATTTAAATATATGTGAAAATAAGCACAGCCTGCTTAGAGCATATCTTGTAATGATCCCTTTGATCACTTTACTTGTTCTTATTTTTATTGCCTTTACCTATCATTTCTCTCCTTGACTCGTGAAGTAAACTGTAAAATGGACTCCCAGGGTACATCCTTTTTCTACTATCATTGATTTTTATTTCACTTTAGGTCATCTTCTTACAATGCAAATCTGAACATGTTTCTTTCTTACTTGAAGTCTTCCAGGGTTCATTACTCTGAGAATAAAGTCCATCCACTTACATTGCCTCAAGATCTGCTTTGTTCTCAGTTGCCCAGCTTTATTTCTCACCACTTCCTTAATAAAAATATTTTCTACACATATACTCACATTGTGCACAATTTCTTAGAAAATTATTTTTAATTATATTTCAACAAAATGTATAATTATTAAGCTTTCTTATTGTGTTTTAACTGCATAAAATATTTATATAATAATTTTCTTATTAACATTTAAACCCTTATAGAAAAATATGTATTAAGTAAATTAGTTATAGAGCTTCTTGGATAGTGAACACTGAAACAGCAAGATATGAGGTTCTGAAACAGTGAGTGAAATCTGAAACAAGCTCATACCAGGGTTTATTCTCAGAGTAACGAACACTGGAAGACTTCAAACTATGCACAACCTGTAGTGTATCCCACCACCACCTCCCAACTATCACCCAATCAGATCTTTATAACTAAATAAATATTTAATAAATAATAAATACATTCATTAAAGATACATTAAGTGTCTCTGTAACTCATAAATTATCTGACTTGCAAACCCTTGCATAACTGAAAATATATTTATGACTGTCAAAATATGAGCAAATTACCTGAGCTTAAAATTCTTGAATAAAAACATTTATATTTTGTTATATATGTCTTTTCTTTTTCTAACAAGTTTCAGAGAATTTGTTTGAGAAGAGCATGTTTTTAGATGCATTCAAAAAAATTTTCTTGAAGTACGTATGGTTTTCTTAATCCTTGTAATTAAAAGAAAAATTGCCAGTTGCATGTAAATAACTAAACTGTTTATAACATTGTTGTTCAATTCAGAGTATAGCTTTAACCACATTCTCAGTTATATATTCTATTCCCAGGGCTTAGGTTTTGTTTTCTCTAATGAATCAATAATCCTTTATATGTGTCTATATATTCTCTGTGCCGAATCATTCATCTTCTTTTAAGGTCTTTGTTATGTTCCAAAATATTCAAGTTTTATTGTTCAATTCACTTCTGTTCTTCCTTTCTCCATCTGAGGCTGTAAACACTGTAGTTAAAAATCATCTCCCTTTCACAACACTCTTCTTTCTTATCTAGCCCATCTCCCCTACAGTTGGCTATACTTTTTTATAGAAGTCATGCTAACTTTAATTATACTGAAGATTCCAAACATGTTTTTAAAATGTTCTTACATTTTCTGATATAGATCCTTGTTAGGATTGTCAAGATGATGTTTGAGGTTTTTGGGGTTTTTTAAATTGCTTTGTATATTTATATATTGTTTTGTATATTTTTATTAACTTTCTGAAAAATTCATCCAAAACAATTTTTATACCCTGAAAAAAATATGTTGTCTTATTTCCCCTTTGTTTTCTACATGGGCATTTGTCAAGTATAATTCTCATGCTACCAACTATTTGCAAATTAAAATAATTTTTCTTCTAATTTTTCTTTCTGTATCTATAAACCATATGACTATTTTGTCCATGGGATTTATCTATTATTTTTCTGAAAATCTGAAATATATTTTCTCCTTTTTCTATTGCCTACATCATTGAATGCTTTGAACAATCATAATATTTTTTTGAAATTTATATAATGGATTGCAACTTTATTTTAGTATATATTGGTGTCATCTGAGAGCTTAGAATCTTATAAAAACTGTATTTATTTATGTATAGTATTTATGTATTTCACATTCACTGTAAGATATAAGTGAATTTGAGTTTTTCTCTTTTTCAGAATACTTTTATAAATTTATTTGATATCATCTACTTCAAGTAATTCTTTACAAATTGGAAATAAATTGTATTTTTGTTTGTAAAATAAGCAATGGATTGTGATAGTTTCATATAATTTGCATAATATCAAGTTGAGTGATACTTTCTGTTCTGACATATATTTATATATTTATTCCATGTTTTTAACTGTCTTTATATCAAATTTAATAACTCAAAATAATGAGAGTTATGTGACACCATTGCATAAAATTACAAAAAAATCTTACTTAGTCTGATTTGTTCTTTAATATTATGTATATTTTTCTGTAAAATGTCAATTTCCTAAAAATTTAGTTATACTTCAATTTTTCTCCAATTAAAAGCAAAGATTAGATTAATTCAGTATACCTTGATGAAATTTAAAAAATTTATTTTAAAGATGTGGGGTGCAATTCAGAATTAGGTATACAAGTGGTTATCATACAGGTAAAGTTTGGGTCTCCCTTTTGGTCCCCACTTCACCTACTTTGAGATCAGATACACTTACTGATGTTATGTGCCCCTCTGCTTCCCCTGGCAGTGTCCCGCTGCTGCCAGTCCCTTTCCTATTATATTATGGTAAATGTTTAGTGAGAACATGTGGTACACAGTTCTTTGTTTCTGTGATAGATCACTGAGTATGATAGATTCTAAATCCATCCAAATAGTTGCAAAGCCCACAATTTTATTCTTTTGTAAGACTGCATAATATTCCATCTTGTATATGTACCACATTTTTTTACCCAGTTCAGTATCGATGGGCAGCACTGTTGGTTCCATTTTTTTTTCTATTGTGAATAGTGCTGCAATAAACATGAGTGTGCTGGTATCCGTTTAGTAGAGTGATTTTAATTCCTCTGGGTATATTCCCAGAAAGGGATTGCTTGGTCATATGGAAAGAAAATTTCTAGTTCTTTTAGGAATCACCACACTGTTTTCCATAGAAGTTGAACTAGTTTGCATTCCCACCAACAGTGTAGAAGCATTCCCTTTTCTCCACATCCTTGCCAGTAACTGTTGTTTTTTGTTTTATTAATGATGGCACTTCTTACTGGAGCTAAGTGATATCTCAGTGTGGTTTTGGTTTGCATGTCTGTGATTAGTGAGGTTGAGGATTTTTTCATGTGTCTGTTGGCTGCTTGTATGTCTCTTGAAAAGTGTCTATTCATGTATTTTGCTCACTTTTAATGGGTCTATTTGTTTTGTTTTCCCTTTGGCATGTTTGAGTTTCCTGTGGGTCACTAAGGTTAAGCCTTTGTCAGATATATAGTTGGCAAATCTTTTTTTCCCATTCTGTTGACTGTCTTCTCGCTCTGTTGATGGTTTCTTTTGCTTTGCAGAAGTCTTTCAGTTTGATGGGGTCCCACTTGTCCATCCTAACTCTTATAACATGGGCTTTTGGGGTTTTGATCAGTAATTGGTTGCCTATTCCTACTTCCTTAAGGATGTCTCCTGCATTTTCTAAGATTCTTAATGTTTGAGGTTTTACATTTAGGTTTTCAATCCATCTGGTGTTGATTTTTGTGTGTGGTGATAGGTAGGCGTCCTGTTTCATTCATCTGCCCATGATCAGTCAGTTTTCCCAGCACGATTTACTAAGTTCTCCTTTCCACAGAGGTTGTTGTTGGAGGCTTTGTCAAAGATGAGTTGATTGAGAAATTGAGGTTTGCCTTCCGGAATCTCTATCCTCTTCCATTTGTTCATATGCCTGTTCTTGTACCAACACCAGACTGTTTTGTTTATTGTAGTCTTATAATAAAGTCTAATGTCTGGAAGTGTGATACCTCCCAATTTGCTTCTTTTGCTGTGGATTGTTTTGGCTGATCATGGTGGTTTATGTTTCCACATGAGTTTATGTATTCATTTCCAGGTCTGAGAAGAATATGCTGGCATTTTAATGGGTATTGCAGTGATACTGTAGATTGCCTTGCGTAGGATGGACATCTTAATAATGCCAATTCTTTCAGTCCATGAGCATGAAATATTTTTCCATGTGTTTGTGTCAGGTCTGATTTCTTTGAGCAGTGTATTGTAGTTTTTTTATTTTTTATTTTTGGTAAAGATCTTTCACTTCTCTGGTTAGGAAGATGCCAAGGTATTTCGTTTTGTTGTTGTTGTTGCTATTGTGAATGGGATTGTGCCTTTTATTTGGTCTCTGCCTGTTTGTTGCTGGTGTGTAAGAATGCAACTGTTAAAAGCAAATAATAGATAATATTGCAAGCTGCTTTTAAAACACTATATTTTAGCATCACAGCAACTCCTATTTGTCATCTGATTAGTCCCATTTACTCTTCTTAAGAAGAAAGAATTATAGCACTTACCTTATTCCAGTTCTAGCATTGTCTTTTGGTGTGGTACTTGTGAGGGTGGGGAGCACAGGTATTTCTTTATATCAAAGTATTCAGATAGAGAAGGAATGTACTTTGAGTCACTGTACTCAAAGAATAACATCAGGACTGCCTCATGTATACCTGGATCTTATCTAAAAGTTGAGATCCAAAAACTTGAGTATGTGCCCAATGCTGTCGTAGATACAATTCTGGTGGTCAATGGAGGGAAGGAAATGTATTTTGAGCATGGTGGGGATGTAAATAATTTGTGGGTATACAGGAGACAGTGGTGGTATTAACCTTTGTGGGAAATTTTTTTGGCATTCTTTCTGCTAAAATTGGTGTATAATTCCCCACTTTTTAAATATGGGTCAGCATGGTCACTAGCTTTTAACAAAATAATGTAGCAGAAGTTTGCATCTTAGATTAGGTTTAATAAAGAGTTTTCCCTTAGGTTTGTCTCCGGTAGGAATTACAACTTTTGAGCCAATGTCTTACTGTTCAAACATCACCATGTTGATGACACCACATGGAGAGAATACATAGAGTAGTTAGAGATGTCCACAAAGTGCAATCTATTTTAGCTCCCAGAAGTTTATGTCTTCATATTCCAGACACCAGCAGTATGGTTTGTAATTTTGAAAGTCTTTGAAATGATCTTCTGGCCCTAGCCACTCTAGTAACTTAACATGAGAAATTGCAGCCAGAATGTCAAATAAGCTGTTCCTGAATTCCTGACCTGGAAAAACTGTAAAATATGATAAACTGCTCTTACTGATTTAAAGCACTAATTTGGGGAATTTTTTTTTAGCAATACAAAACTAAGGAAGTAATTTAACAGTAAAATATTTTTTTTTACAAATAAAATTAGAACAATTAGATATCCTGGTGCAAAATTAAACAATGTAAAAACTTATCTTAACACAAGTGATTGTTTAGAAGTTATCTTAATACTATAGCTATAATTTTGCAAATTTTCTTAACTGAACATGCTTTCCTTTTAAAACACGGGTTCTCTTCCAGTATATTTACTGCACATTATATACATTATTCCCAATCAGGCACTCTTACAATATGTTTTTCACAGTGCAAAAGTAACAAGTGTGGAGCTAGGATTAATGGATAGAATTTTCCTCTTAAACATTACTGTATCCTAAACATTAGTTGTGCAGGTATATCTAAATACTACAGTCCACAATTTCATCACATTTTGTTAAATAAAATATTGCTTTAAAAATCGAATACAATTATTAATAGAAAATAATACTGAAATATTTTTGCATTTCTATTACAATTAAAATTACACTTCAGCAATGTGAAAAGGAGCTCAAATGTGAAATACTGTGTTGAAAATGTTGGTCTATTACTGAAATAACAAGAAAAAAATTCATAAGTTTGGCTTGGCAGTAATAAGAAAAATCATTATTACAGTAGACTTTCCAAAGTGTTATTTCTTTCTTGAGAATTCATGAGACAGTATGATATCTTCATGTCTGATTTAGTAGAGAAGAACAGATACTATAATCCTATTACCTAAGTCTGCTCACAGATGACATCCACCTAGTCATATTTTGTTGGCAATTCAATATGGTTTGTAATTTCAAAATCAAAATCTGTATAAATCAGTTGGATATTATTTGAGATTCAGTTTTAAAATATGCTATCCTTTGTTCAACTGTCAATGTATATAGAATGAATCTGACTTCCCATATGACCCAACAATCCCCCTCAGGGAATATACCTGGAGGAACTCAAATCATTCTTTAAAAAAATACCTGTGCAATCATGTTTTTTGCAACACTATTCACAGTAGCAAAAACATGGAACCAACCATGCTGCCCATCGAAAGCAGACTAGATTTAAAAAGTATAATACATATACACAATGGAATATTATGCAACAATAAAGAAAAACAAAATTATTAATTATGCAGCAACTTGGATGGAATTAGAGTCTGTAATACTTGGTGATCTGTCACAGAAACCAAGAATTGAGTGCCACGTGTTCTCACTCTGAACAATTATCATAATACTATAAAAAAGGGATTGGCAGTAGTGGGAAACTGCCAGAGGAATGGGGGTGCATACTTCATCAATAAGGATACCTGATCTCAAACTAGGTGAAACAGGAACTGAAGTGAGGCCCAAACTTTACCTGTACAATGACCATGTGTACACCTAACTCTGAACTGTACCCTACATCTTTAAAATTAAAATTAAAATTAAATTAAAAAAACCCACACACAAAAGAGGAGAAAAAAAGAACAAAAAATTTTAAAAATGAATACCATTTTAATCTATTTTGTTGTGAGATATGAAAATATATATCAAATGCTTCTTTTAATATTTATCTAAAAATCTTCATCTAAAGTTAATAAATGTCAGTGTGCCTAGGCATATTACGAAAGACAGTTTTTCATTTAAAGAAAGATGCCAGATAAAGAACATCTACTTTTGTGGTATGAACTTGGAAGATTTACTCCAAGTTTGTCATCAGTTTGCAAAGATAGAGATGCAAAGTTTACTAGTCTCACATTGTTCAAAATTACAAAAGGTAACTTGATAAATCAGAGTTTTCAGCAAACATACAGGAAATATCTTGGTGATCAGAGCATCTGAAAAAATGAATGAATAGGCCCTTTCTAACTGAATTTTCAAGTCTGAAGCTCTACCTTCCACTGCAGTGAAGGATGTGATAGTTGTTTGCAAACACTTGTATTAATTAACCATAGTACTATCTTCTCAGATAGTTCTGAAGGCAACCTTAGCTATATTAGCCAAAACAAACAGCAGACAAAATATGTTTATGTTTGATGTGTCAATGAATACCACATTCCCTTCTTTCTACAATTTGTATTTAATAATCCAAGTTACAGAACAAATGTAGATTTATTTTTCTTCAGTAAACATATTTAAGTCACTCTGATTAGGTACAGACATTTCCCAAATGTCAAAATACTGCATTTACTCCTCCAGAGAGATAATTTTACATTTTTTTCTTTTCTTATTTGTTATGTTTTATTTTATTTCTTATAGAGTTGTTGGATACAAGTGGGGATTTACTACATAAATAGGCTACATGCAGGTGAAGTTTAGACTTCTAGGTGACCTTCACTTCCTCTGTTAGTGGATCCCATTCAGAAGGTGGTTTTTGTTCTGACACTCTCTTTAAGGTTTTTTGTTTTTTTTTTTAAATGGTTAATTTGATTAATTCACAGCACAGGAAAATTCTCACCATAGCATTGCCCGTGTTTCTGTGACTTGCAACTTCATACTTAGTCTTACCACTTTTTTTTTCTGTTTGTTTACAGAGTCTGATACTTTCATATGAAAATATATGAATTGCTTTATAATGTGGAAAAAATAAGTACAGAAACTCATATAAAATGGAAACTATTAAAAATTCTATTTAAACAAAATTATAAATGGATATTTAGAAAAAAATATCTCTTTAAAGCCTAAGTCCAACATAAGTTTTTCAAGTTTGCATTACATTTGACCATGCTATTGACATGTTTGCTTCTTTGATTACCAAACTATTAGATCTTCTTTTTTTTTTTTTTTTTTGAATTGGAGTCTCACTCTGTTGCCCAGACTGGAGTGCAGTGGCCGCTCCCGGCCACCGCAGCCTCGACCTGCTGGGCTCCGCCGATCCTTCTGCCTCAGCCTTCCAAGGAGCTGGAACTACAGGCGCCCACTACCACGCCCGGCTAATTTTTGATTTATTATAGAGATGAACTCTCTCCAAGTTGCCCAGGCAGGTCTCGAACCCGTGGGCTCAGGCAATCCACTCACCTCAGCCTCCCAAATGCGCGGGATTACAGGCTGAGTCACCGAGCCCGGCTAGATTTTCAACTGTATTGTTTTACTTGCTCCATGACAGACACAATTCAATGAAATAACTATTTATAATTACTTGAATAGATGTAAAAAATAAATGGGCTAAACTAATGGACTGTATTTCTGTGGTTAAAAATGTGGCGTCTGCTAGACTCTTCTTTTTTTCTGTTGTTAACTTAATGTTTTTCTTAGCAGAATTGAAGCAATCAAAAGAAAAATGTAGTATAAAAAATATCAAAATAAATTGAACATTTAGGAAGCTATATAGATGATTAAGGATCTAATATATAGTACTTTTTAAAATTACAGACATGTCTAAGAAAAAAGATGCCTGAAATAGTCTGGAAAAGGAGTTATGAAATTGCAATATCTAATTTTTAAGGTTTTTGTTTTCAATTTATTTTGTGCATAAATAGAAACAAAAATTAAAATGTATACTTTTAAATTTTTTGATAAAATCGAATGCACATAATTCAACGTCCCATTTTTCAGGGAAAAAATCTATATATCTCATAAAATACACTTATTAATTTCCTCATGAGCACCAGTAAGACAGTTTGTTCAAAAGCCAACATCACCCACTGTGAACACTTTTGGTAGCATGACCCCAGACAGGTTCTCTGAGCACTGTTTACATAGAATTTCTGAAATACTTTCAGAGCAAGCAAGATTTTCCCTAATTTGTGCATAACAAAGGAAAAATAAAGTTGGAATCCATATAGTTTGTCAAGAATGATTTAGGATTTGTTATTTGCAGCATCTTGAAAAAATAAACTTTTAGATGAAGTTAATGCACCACTTCTCACAAATTCAGATTAATTAAAATGCATAATTACAGCATTTAACAGAAAAGTAGCCTAATACATTGAAAAGGTGGAATATTGAAAGCAATGAGTATGTTTTTCTATGTGCTGAGCATGGGTGACCACTTGAATAGATGAGGAATTATTTTGATCATATTAATACATATAAGAAAACTGCAAGATTTAGTGAGATATAATAGAAAATAATGGCCTTGTAATAAGTAGACTTTTGTATTTGGCCAACTGATTGATTTGTATGTGTTTATTTTTTAGTGGAAAACTCAGATTTCACTGAGTCACAATGTAACATTGCATTTAATTCTTGAATGATTCTGAAAAGTTTGAACTGGGATATTTTGAAGCTCTACAGGCCTCACAGAACATAACGAATGTAAACAAATCTTCACTAGAGAAGGTCGATCCTGAAAAATCTCCAAGGAAGAGAACCAATAATTCTAATCTTGCAGAGTATTCTGAAGATGATCAAACATCAAAAATGATAAAAAGAGAAAAAAAAGACATCAAGCAATTTGCCATTGCCTGATGCTTTCAATAATTATAGAAATATGGAAGGGAATTTATCAAGTGTACTTGGAGGAGGTATTGGCAATGTGGTATGGGACAGAGTTGCCTTAAGGGATATTAAAACAGTGATACTGAAACAGCTTAATTCTAGTTCTGTCCCTTTCACTAATGGCCTGTGTGAAGTTTATCTAATTACTATGACTTTCTGGGCCTTGTTTCTAGAAGCATTCATTGAATAGGTAAATAATCAAATATATTTGTCTCTTAGGACATTCTAAAATTTTAAAATTCTCAGTTTGTGCTTATTCATATTTGTGGTGTAGAAATCTGACTCTTTAAATAAAACAGCTAGGTAGGACATTTTGTATCTTCTGAATACTTAAATACCATACTTCAATACTATTTTAATTGACAATTCTTAAGGCATTTTTATCATATTTCTTTCAGAATATATTTTAAATATACATTTTTATGACTGAATTTACACACACACCCATACATTAACACAAAACACATACACTCACACAGAATAAAAATTCTTGTGCAGTATACTAAAATAACAAGTAATAAAAATGTAAGTAAACCTATATCTATATTAAAAAAAAATCAGAATGTTAAAAAGAAAAGGATTTAAATCTAGTCATTTTGTACTAAATAAGAAGCTATTTTTTAAAGTTCTTGAATATTTGAAATTTATTCAAGTACATATTATAAGCAATAGAAAGGCTAAAATTTTGAGTACAGATTAAATGTTTGTCTAAATTGGTTAAATGTGAATACTTTCTATGAGTTATTTTTCTTTGGGATCTGATGATAACCAATTCTATTTACAAAACTAAACTCAATATACACATATACAAATATCTATGTTATCATATGTCAATCAAATTTAGTTGTTACACAACCAAGCAGTAGATCTAAGCAGTTTGTATACTAAAATACTTTGTGTCTTTGAAACAAAATTATGCTTTTCTAGTGAAAAAATAAAATTACTCATTACTGTGTAAAAGGATTCTAAGAACACTCAATGTTGTGAAGACACTTCTATGCATACCTATGATCTACATAATACATATATGAGATATAGATTCATATATCAAATAGATATATGAATACACACAATGTTCATATCTATACTTTTAAAACTATAAATTTTAAAGTTTTAGGTGTTTAAGGGTTGTGATAACATAAAAGCAATATTTCAACATACCCTAATGATTCTGAAAAGTAATGTATGAAAATTATAGTATGCCAAAATTTCCTTGTCAGATTGTTATAGTACCAAATATATATATAGAATTTCTGTTTCTATAGCAACATCCTAGGTTTAGGGAAACAAATTCAGGATATATATATTTTTTCTAATGTTCATACTAATCCAGTCAAGTCCATATATAATTAAACATTTTTTACTTTGTATGAGGATTATTGGCTCCATATCATTATCAATAATGTAAAATGAGTTATGACTATTTTTCTCTAACATATTTAAACATAAACACTGTTGAGTTTTTATTTTATTTGTATTATGTAATAGTTTTATTGGATGGCTGTGATACAAGCATATAAAGGAAGCAAAGATAAAAAGAAATTTATATTTTTGCAATATTTTGTATGTAGATTAACCTTTAAAATGGAGAGAATAAAATGACATCTCAGTCTCAGATGTGAATATATGTGTGTCTATATATATACATTTGATCTGACTTATTTATATATATATATAATATATATATATATATATACACGAGAGGGGACCCAAAAAACCTGGAATTTATTTATAAAAAATTACGAATTTATTCTTAAATGTTTAAACATCAGTCACTTTCTAAGTACTCGCCACTTGATGCAATACACCTATTGTAATGCTTTTTCCACTGTTCAGAATTTTTTGAATTCATCAGTTTTGATGCCTTTTAGTGCTTCTGCTGTTTTTTGTTTCACCTCTTCCACTCTTTCCCATCTGCAAAATGTTTCCCTCTGAGGACTTTTTTCATTCGGGGAAACAAACAAACAAAAAATAGCTCCAGGCCAGATCGGGTGAATAAAGTGGGGCATAGGGGTCATGTCATTTTGGATCAAAAACTGCTGAACACTCAGTGCAATGTGGGCGAGTGTGTTCTCATGGTGGAGGAACCAGTCACCTGTTCGCCACAACTCCAGAGATTTCTTCTGCAAATCCTGGACACAACTTTCTCAAAACATCCAGATAAAAACTTTGATTGATTGTTTTGATCCTGAGGAACAAATTGCTAGTGTACTACAAGGGGCCCGCCCTCCAAAATATAATTTGCATATCTATCTCAGATTTCTCAGCACTAACAATATTGACATTTGGGGCCAGATAATTCTGTGTTGTGGGAGTTTGTTCTTTACATTATATAATCCCTGGTCCTATACACTAAATGCCAGTAAATGCCAATAACACAAACCCCTCACCACTAATTAGGACAATCAAAATTGTCTTTATATATTGCCAAATATCTTCTGGGGGACAAATCGATCCCTGATGAGAACAACTGGTCTAATGTTTTTAAAATATGATGTACTGTTCAAATAAACATTAAAGATATTCAGAAATAGTATTAAATATTTAAGTATTTGAACTCTTTAAAATATACGTATAAATCGCTGATGAATTTTCATAGACTATTCCAAACATTGAAATCTTATGTCTTTAAAATGGAAATAATGGCTACTGTAGGCACCAATAAGAGGGAAGATAAAGTGGAGGGTTGAAGTTCAGAAATCACCTATGGAATACAGTCCCACCACTGCACAATATGTCCATGTAAATACATGCAGGCTGGGCTGGTGGCTTAGCCCGTAATTTCAGCACTTTGGGCTGCCAAGGAGGGTGGATTGACTGAGCTTCAGGGTTTGAGACCAGCCTGGGCAACTTGGTGAGACCTCGTCTCTACAATAAAGTAAAAAATTAGCCGGGCTCCGTGGCTCAGCCTGTAATCCCGCGCTTTGGGAGACGGAGGTGAGTGGTTTGACTGAGCCCGAGGGTTCGAGACCCGCCTGGGCAACGTGGAGAGACATCTCTACAATAAATCAAAAAATTAAGCCGGGCTCGGTGGCTCAACCTGTAATCCCGCGCCTTTGGGAGGCTGAGGTGAGTGGATTGCCTGAGCCCGCGGGTTCGAGACCCGCCTGGGCAAGCAAGACCTCATCTCTACAATAAAATCAAAAAATTAGCCGGGCGTGGTAGCGCACGCCTGTAGTTCCAGCTACT
>CAUYQG010156889.1:0-22314 GCA_963574415.1 Tarsius wallacei | reverse complement strand
GTGGCTCAGCCTGTAATCCCGCGCCTTTGGGAGGCTGAGGTGAGTGGATTGCCTGAGCCCGCAGGTTCGAGACCCACCTGGGCAAGCGAGACCTCATCTCTACAATAAATCAAAAAATCAGCCGGGCGTGGTAGCGCGCGCCTGTAGTTCCAGCTACTTGGAAGGCTGAGGCGGAAGGATCGCCGGAGCCCAGAAGGTCGAGGCTGCGGTGGCCGGGAGTGGCCACTGCACTCCAGTCTGGGTGACAGAGTGAGACTCCAACTCAAAAAAAAAAAAAAAAATGATTCTATGAAAGCCAGCACATTTAAATAGATATGCCTGAACATTTCTATTTAGACTCAAATGGGGAAAACAAACCAACAAAACTTCTCAATTTTCACTTGTAAGTGGACGTTGCTACATAATAAGGGCATCTGTCCAGCTACAGCTCAAGATACCACCAATCTACCTTATGTTAGCATGGTTTCTGGAAATACTGACGTATTGATGAAGTTACATAAAGACAAATGCTAAAAAATGTTGACTGGAATTTTCCATGTTCGGAGCATTCTAGAATGTAATACATTATACAGGGTCATGCTATTCTGTTGTGATTTGTATTTTTAATCACAGTGTATTTGGTTTGGTGCCCAGAAATCTTTGTGCATACATGATTCTTGACTAAGTGTTGCTGCTTCCAGAACTGGGCTTCCCTTTGGAAAAAGGCTGCTGAGTGCCCATGCAGAAGGCTCAAGGCTGTCCAATCTCCTCCTACACAGTAGGGTTCACCCACCGACCACCAGGGAAAGCAGCACAGCTTGCCACTAGATTTTATATTTACAACTCATTCTTATAACACAATTCAAAAGTTACAGAATACACTCCTCTCTAAATCTGCAGATAAAACGCTTCCATTTAAAAAGTACTAATATAACTTTTAAAAGTCTTCATATTTCCATATCTCCTTACAACTTGGTAAGTCCATTATATAAACTGAATAAATTCTCACTTTGCCATCAATTAAATAACCAAATGAACACGAAGAATATGGTGGGAGGAGTTCCCCAAAGGTTACCTGAGATACAAGTCTTATTCCCTTCAAAATAATAACCACATACATTTTTAAAAGCAAATAACTGATCAGAACCTTTTTCTGCAAAATTCAGTGAAAAGAACTTGTAAGAAAGTTTGTTTTATTTTGTACTTAATTCCTTGCAAAATTACCTTTTGGTTTAATAAAAATAGATACGTAAATACATTTTGAACTTGCAATAAAATTGTAACAAAGAATGATGACATATCATAGACTGTAATTGCTAGCAATTGACATCAATATCAGGAGCAAATGTTTACTTCTAATAGCTGATTTACAAGAAATCTCATCAAATATTTTGGTGCAATTTCAGTAGAACCACAACTTTCAATTTATGTAATTTCCCCTCAAATACATCATTTAATTTATTAGCACAGTGTTTAAATTTTTTTAACTGTAGGGAAGTATTTTCAAGGTGAAGAAATTGAAGTGTTGGTGGATTGAATGATTTACTTATAATCTACATTCAGTGTAGATACAAGGTCAAGAAATCATACTGGCCGGGCTCGGTGGCTCAGCCTATAATCCCAGCACTTTGGAAGGCCAAGGCAAGTGGATTGCCTGAGCCCGCGGGTTCGAGATCCACCTGGGCAACTTGGCCAGACCTCGTCTTTACAATAAATCAAAAATTAGCCGGGCGTGGTAGCGTGTGCCTGTTGTTCCGGCTACTTGGAAGGCTGAGGAGGAAGGTTCGCCGGAGCCCAGTGCCACTGCACTCCAGTCTGGGTGACAGATTGAGACTCCAACTCAAAAAAAAAAAAAAAAAGAAATCATATTGCTTTTTTTATCCAGTGACAGACCTGGGTTCAAATCCCAACTCTGTCATATACTAGGTATATATAGATTAAGCAAGTTCCATAACTTGCTGTGCCTCAATTTTATTATTTGTGAAATCTAGAGATTAATATAAAAAATATAGGACTGTTATCAGGGTTAAATGGTACAATTTGTGTAAAGTTCAAATTAGTTTAGTAACAGTGGTAGTAAAGGAATGATTATACATTTTTTGATACTAAATAAATGATTATACATTTTTTAAGGAGATATGAACTCTGACATTTGATAGCACATATTAAAGTAAAATTTCTTAAGCATCAAGAGCTAAGAACTAGTCATACAAATCATCTATTATGTCATATGATTCCAGTGAGTGTCATCAAGATGGTAGATTGGAGACCGTGTTGTCCATGCTGAGAAATGGAGACTATAGCAATGTATTTGAAAATTCATGGAGATTATACATATACATAAAAGATATTTAAATATGTGCTTTATTTTCAAGAATTAAGTTTTTTTTAACTCATTCTCTGAAAATTATGTATTTTTCCAATTTAAAAATATACAGTGAGTACAATGAGGAAATAGTATGTGGTTGTAGAAAGAATGTTATACTTGAATCACTTCCTAGAACTATATTACAAGTTTGTGAGAACACTGATAAGTCACTTAACCATTCTGTTTAACATTCTTCTCAAGTTTAAAATTCTCAGATTCTAGGTAGCAACTAGAAATCTGGCCATACAAAGAAATTACTTACGTTAATATAAGCTAATAATTAGAATAGGAATATCCCCTGATTCTTGTAAAATGCCAGATGAATGTACTATTTTCAGCAAACAAATGGTAAATTAGTTTGTTTCAATTAATCTTGGTCTTTTTGCTTAAAGCTGAGTTTTATTCTAGTTCTACATAGCATGACACAGATACAATAGATATTAGGTATAAAATATACTATATTTAAATATTAGCTAGCCAGAGTATAGTCTAAAAAAGCCTGAACAAATGACTCTAAGATAAAGTCCGTGTAAAATGAGTTTGAAACTAGACCCTTTGGTATACAGTCATTCTTTTAGTATCACACAATTGACAACTTGGTAGAAAGGTTAGAATCAAGTACGCAACATGTTTCAAGTTTACAAATAATTAAAATTTATTTTTTAAAGTTTATGGAGTAGAAAATAATAACACAAAGATTCTTTTAAATAACAGCAAGTTCACAAAAGAACTTTGTTATTTTCAAGCTCCATAACTGGCTTTCATCTGCATTGGGGTAGATCTCATCTGAATTTTTCAAATAAACAGGTTCATTAGCAAGAGCTTTACAAATGAATCTGAAAAATAATATACTCAATCATCCCAACAACTGATGTATTCCCTTATGGTTATAAATAGCATCAGCAAATGCTGGGTGATAATTTTAAAATTGCTTTCTGGGGATGGTGTTCCAGAAACCCACTAACAGGCAACCATCCTTTTTTCCCCATTTCTCCATGAACTATTATTCTTCCCACCTTAAGGTATAATAAAAAGGTAAATTTTTCTTCTCTCAAAAAAAAAGAGAGAGAAAAGGAAATTGGGCCAGTGAGTATGTGTTTGTGGCAGTGAAAGGGTTTATCTATCTAGAAAATAAATCTGATATATCTGAAAAACATACCCACTCTTTTAGTAAACATTTGTTGTGCTATGTAAATATCTATGTAGTACCACATGCATCTGCAGTAGAAAAGGGGAGAACAACAATAGAGTAATATGAAAAGAAAGAAGAACAAGGACAAACAGTAGCTATGCCTTCATTTTCCCAATTTACTCTGGTTCTAGCTTAGAAATACTATTATCTAAATGTGAAGACCAGATGATTCTGTCATATGATCACATTACTAACCAATGATCTTGCCCACAGTGCTGGATTCAAGCTAAAGCAATGCAGCATCCAAGCATCTGAGGTGCTCAACAACTATTGGTGTTTTTCTATCTTAACTATATAGTTTTTCAATTTTAACAATGTATAGAAAAGGAAAAACACTGAACTAGATACAAAAGCAAACCAGAGTAAGAGCAAATGATTTCCCAGGTGTATGTATGGTACTCCAGTTAAACAAAGTTGCTAGGTCACTACTGGATGCTGATCGAGTGCTCCTGGCCAAGAAATAATATACTATGTTTTGGAGAACAAAATATAAAACAGATATAATCACAGACAATTGCTTTATGCAGTAATATTCCATTTAGAGGATTAGAAACAGAACTGCAGCAGCTGTCAAGAAGGAAGCCAATCTCCATAAAATGGCCAATAATACTATTGATACTAATAAAAAGAATGAATACACCCTTGAAACAAGGCCTTTGAAAGGTCAGACAAATAGCATTAAAGTTTTCTCCACAAGGGAAATCAATGTATATACCGCTAACTTTATTTATGTACCCTAATAACAGTCATTTGATCTAACTATTGGCGAAAGAGGAGTAAAACTGAAATGTGATGAATCCTTGTGCAGTAAGATCTCAACTCAATGTGAGTCCTCAAAAGACAGTGTCTTTCCAAAAATGAGGTAAAGACGACAGCCCCCAAATGGAAAGGTAAACATATCCATTGTGGAAGAAAAAAAAAGAAAATGTCTATTGAGCATATGGATGATTAAGTATATGGATCCTAAGTGCATCCCTAATCCCAGAGCTCTGTTCAACAACAGCTTGTGTACAAACCACTATTTTTATGCTTCGCTAATGCAATATGCCATTTATCATCTTCTGAAATTATTGTGACCTACTTTATTAATTAAAGCATTTACAGAGATCTTTCTTTATAGATCCAGACCACTGGCTAAATGAGTACTTCAGTCCCCTCAAGTTGTAAGATTATATCTATTTTAAAAGAAAAAAATATTTATAAGAGAGACGATTCTCCAATTAAAAAGGGGATCAACATTTCATCACTTGTTTAACCTTAGTTGTTTCCATTTAATCGCCATATTCAGAAAAGAATAATATAGGATCAATGATAGAAAACAAAAAATAAATTAATTAGAATTTTAAAAATGCAGAGACATAGCTCACTGCACCAATATTCTTAGTGCAGCTTTACATAAAACAGTGTCAACCTTCAGGATGGGGAAAAAGTACATAAAAACTATGGTTTATTCCTAACCAGAGTCTACATCAAATATACAGTCAGTAAGAAGGCGCAGTGCTCAAGATCCAGTAGTAGAGACGAGGAACAAGAGGAGGAAAATATTTTAATCCTCCAACCATAAAACAACCCTTTCCTTCTATGCCAAGTGCTCAGAGTAGCTTGGAGATATAAAGTATCCAGCTCTGAGATTAAATAAAAATAATTGAGACAAAAAAAGAAAAACGTGGAGGTATTTTGTAAAGGAAATTCACTGTGCTCAAGCATCTCCTCCCAATGCAGCAAATTTAGGCATGAGCTCCAGGCTGCAAACCGAGCTTGGAAATGGTGCAGGGGGATGATGGAGGGAAGAGAGGATGAGTTCTGAGGCTGAGGGTTCCCTACAGGGCTACACATGGAAAGAGTTAAAGGGATGCTCCTCATACCTTTCTTTTTCGTTCCATACGTTCCCTGGGGATTTTCCGTTGTTTTTTCCGCTCTCTCTCAAGATTTTTTTCCTTTTCATCCAGGTCAGTTTCTCGAACTTTTTTAATAGAAGCAGCAGCGTGAGCCATTTTGCAGAGGAAATCAGCAGAAGCAGTTGCAGAGGATCAGTGTCTACTCCCCGGCAATCCAGGTGATTTCAGAGCTATGTGGAGATGTGGTTTCCCCCACCAGGGCAATGGCTGGCAGCCAGAACACTCTCTCACAAGATAATCCACTCCGCCCCCGAGCTAGGTCATAATCTTGCTCCAGCCTCTGCAGCACCCATAATTCACTACCATGTACCAAGGTCCCGAGCCGAGCCCACAGCAGCACACACCTGCACACACACAGGCATAGGTGTGCACCCACACTCAGAAATGGTCCCGGGGGAAGGCGGAGCACTAGACTTCCAGCTCTTTGGCAGTTGGGCGGCCGCAAGTGCAGACAAGCATCCTACTAGTTGAAAAAGCCATCCTTAGCCACACATCACCAATTGGAACGGTCTTTGGGGACTCCTCCAGACAGTCTGTGTCTTCTGACTGGAGCCAGGAAGAGGCCACCTCTGTGAAATTGCTAGGGGGTGGGTAGTTTATTGCCGCTCCCAACCACACCTCTATGCAGGGTGAGAAGAAAATGGTGCAGTCTCGCTAAAGGACTCTCTGCTGCTTCTGCTGCCGCCGTGCTGCTGCTGCTGCCGCCGTTGCTACGGCTGCTCTGTTGTAGCACATGACATGAATTCCTGCCTTTTTAATCTCACAGCCCATCCCTTCTCCAAGGTTCATTTAAAGGAAAGAATCGACGCTGCCGTTTTTGGAGAAGACGGGCACAGTTGCGTGACTTGCCACCGGCGCTGCAGTCCAGGGGTGAGCGGGTCTCGCAAGGGCTGGGAGTAGCCGGGTCCTCACTCTGTCATTTACAGACCCACGTGAGCCTGCATTAGGGAGCTGCCTTAAGCAGGGAATCGAAAGGAGCTGTCAGTGAACACAGTATAATCTGGGCTCAGCGAGGTTATCCTGGGAGCAGGAGGGGGCCCTCAAAAGAGGGAGGGCAGGGAAGGGCTAGAGAAAGGGAAGGAGAAAAGCAGGCGCCTCCCGAAACCTCTTTCCATCACTCCAAGAGGGCACACGGGTACTCATTACTAATTATCAGAGGCGTCTGTTAAGCGAAAATTCACCTGGAAAGCAACGTGATGAAGTAAAGCAGGATGAATTTCTTTAACGTTCCTGTGTATACACCCAGTAGGCAGACTCAAGGAAAGAAGAGAGAAGATACAATCTGTTAACTCAAGAAATGAAATGCTCTATAGTGTTCCAATTCCATATACTGCCAAATATTGAGAAATTTGCCACAGTTTCATCAAGGACCAGGCCAATAGGATGGCAAGGACAGCACTCACTTTTTAATCACTCGCTGGAGACAGAATCATAACACTCTATTGTACATGGTGGATTATGGACGCCCCAGCCCCCCAACACACACAACTCTTGCACTTCAGAAGAGTGTGACTGCTATAATCATTGACAGTAAAACAATATAATCTGATCCTCTATATATCCTATCGTTAGGAAAGAAGTAAATTAGCATTAAAAGTGTTCTCCTAGAAAACAACATGCTTTTGTAACCTATTCCTTATGACATACCTACTCAAATAAATGAAGAATATGAAGTCTCATCTCCTATATACATGGAAATAGTAAAAGAGTAACTCTTCTAGTAGGGAAAATACAAATTTTCTCCACTGTGGGTGGCACATGTTTTAGTTTATATAACATAGTTTGCCATTTTTTTCCTTTTACCTAAACTGAGTAGAAAGCACTAAAATTAATACAATATCTCACACTTGAGCAAAATGCATTCCAAGAGAACCCAGCACTTAACGTGAGTACAAAGTCAAAGGAGACAATCCCCACAGCATGGATCAGCATTGTATTGTTGCCACCATGGTCAGTCAACTTACAGACAATAGAGAAAGGGAGAGAGGAAGCAGCTTCTATTATGTATGGGGAGCATTATCCCTCTGAGACCTGAACAGCTGAGAATTCATGTTCCAAAAACAAAAAACAAATATCAGCTTCATTATTAGCTAAGCCCTCCAAACTCCCTCCTTTGAAAACCCTTTTATGTATGTACACAGAAATACACAGCCATTCAGACTTTCTGGGAAGATAATGTGTGGATTGGGGGGAGGATGCCTATATCTCCTTAGCCAAGAGGGTCATCGCCTGCCACTTGGTATAGCATACTTCAAACATTTTCTCCTGAGGTACTCAGGAGAATCAGCTGTTGTGGTGTCAAAGTAGTCATTAGAAATGAAGGTGGTTTGAGAAAGCAGCAAGACTGGAGCACACGGTGTTTTTAATGCCATCTGGCATTCTCTTTCCTTCTAAATACTTTAAAGAAATATTTACAACAAGCAAGTCTTACTTGATTTGTGGATGTCCCTTTAGCCTGATTAACATAAGGGCCACTGAAATGTGGCCCAGTCTCCTGCAATGGTTTTCCTGTTAGTGAGGGTGACTCTGGGGCTTCTTCTGAGACAAGCAAGCACTTCCCACCGTCCCTTTAGAATCTGCTTATATCTATCACAATATCTTCTCCCCTCCCTGATTTCTCATTAGGAAAGTGAAAAATCACAAGCACAGATAGAGAAAAAAGTGAGGAGAACCTACTAGCAAAACACATTTGTTTATTTCATTAGCTTCTAATGAGATCCATATAGACCCACTTGTAAAATCTAATAGTATCAATTTGATTATGTTTTCTAATGCCCGGAAAATTATACATTTTAAAAAACTTTAAAGTAATCACTAAAGAAAATTCTTAGGCATAATTAACAGAGTATTAGTTTATGAGTCCACTTTTCTACAAACATGTAGAAGACCTCTTTTTTATCTCTTTGTCTCATGAAGGAAAGGTAATGAACCAGATGTTAGTTTGTTAGATGTTAGTATGCCCGCTATAAATATTGCACAAAGCACCATGATATCCAGATCTTTAAGAATAATAATTATACTACTTTGCTTACAATTTCTCATAATATCATTGGATGTGACACAGGGAAGCAAAGTCATTGCGTTTTTACAGATGAGGACATTAAGAGGCAAATTACTTGTTCCAGATAGTTTTCCTCAGAATGGCTCCTAAGGGTAGGAAGGTCAAGGTTAGGACACCTCAGTCAGCCCACCTTGAGAAAGGAACCTGCTCAAAAAGCCCCCATTGAGGACTCCACTCAATCACAAAACAGGACATCTCAGACAACTAGTATGAGTATTTTCAAATAAAATAAAATGATCACAAGTCCTTTTTTAATGTGAGATTTTAATTGATCTCTTCCCCAACTAAGAAACAGATTGCTCCCACAAGAGATAGTTCACAGCACATAATCCTTTAGGAACGTTACGCAGATTAGATGTTACTAAACAGTGATAACTTTATCTCTCGACAACTAACTTATTCAGTTATTTAAACATTTTTTTAAAAATTTAAATCACTCCTTCTTGTATACGTGGGTTGCTCAAACTTTCCCATTATTTCTACCTGAATGGGAAAAAAAATTGGCATTAGTTATCTAAGAAAAGAGAGCAGCACACACTCACCAGCTGACCTCTGCACAGACAAGGCACCAGATTCCAGTCCCAGGAGCTCACAGCCATTTAAATGATGCATGCACAACATTAAAGGGGTCTTCCCATCAAGCCTCCAGCAGAGATACAATACTGGCTGAGTTTTGAACTTGCAACAAAAGCTGATTCCTTCCACAAAGCATCGTGGCCATCAATGGGATAAGCTTGTGTCTACCTTCAAAGGTAAGGGACACACCGTCGTTCACGTTTAAACCCAAGAGCCAGCACAGATAGATTGCCCTTCGGAGAGGGTATACTTCATTTTAAAGACAGGAGATAAAATGGCCAATTGCTGTCCTCACTGTCCAGCACACCATTGATCAGATTCCAAAGAAATCCTCTGCAGTCATCAGGCATCAGTCAGGGCAGCGTTCAATAACAACTGAGCTAGCCATATGCAACTTAATCCCCATTTTCTCTCCCAAGCCCTGCCCAGAAGCAGCAGCTATGCAACTGAACAGCATAGATTGTCACTCTACCACAAATGGAGTGTGGGTGGTAAGTGGAAAAAGAAACAGATGCACGACGAAGACAGTTAAAACATCCCCTAATCAGGAGAGGGGGGAAATGTGCTCACTTGAACTATAAGCCAGGAGTTCATTCCAATCAAGCCGATGGTGTGAAGGCATATTGGAGGTTGGGTGTGTTTTCTAAGGCTAATCAGTGGTGAGGTTAAGGTAAAGTAAACTGAATGAGGACTCCCTTGGGTATATCACCCTCAAATCGTTTTACCTGAAGCAAACCCCAAAGCCAATTTGATGATACAAAATCACTAAAGCTTGCTAATAATATAATAGACCCTACCTTCTTTTGACAGAAGATTTCTGTAAGGAGATAATTTGCCTAAAATTGGAAGCCCAAAGGATATCTTCCTTCTACCTCTGCCCAGGGAGGCAAGGATATTCCAGCTCCAGTCAAAACACACGGTTTCCATAGGCTGGGATGGAGAAGCGGAAGCAGTATCAAGACCCCCACATTTCTGCCTCTAAAGCAAGCTCATAATGCTTCTGAAGTTTCACAGAACATTTCCAGCTTCCCTCTGGAGGCCCCTTGGCATAAAGAAGATAAAGCCACAAAAAGCGTAGGTCATAAATAGTTACCATTCTGTCACCACAGACCTCCCTCTGTTATGACGAGGAAATCTGGGGATTACAGGCAGCAGGCAAGGCTGCAATGGGCAGAGGGAAGGGAAAGAAACAGAGAAGGGAAAACTGAAAAAGCCACAGTTCAAAAGGAACAGGGATTTTTATACACAGCCTGTCTCCTCCTGTATTTTCTCACCCGCATTCTCATCCCAATTCACTCATTCCCAAAATATGAACCTAGATGGACAAAGATGAGTGTGCCATAGTCTAGTTTGTGTAAACTGGAGTCTGCCTGTGTACACGGGCCAGATTTGCTCACTGTGGAAAAACCCTTCTGACAAAAATATCCCTGCACTACGACTTCTTAATCAAATTTATTTTCTAAGCTGCCTTTGATAGGAAATAAATAAAGAAATTTCTTCAGGAGTCAGAAAAGTCCCATAAAGTTAAAAATCATTCTTTTCATTTCCTATACAGGATCTTAGACTGAACGCCTAGGAATTCATCATAAAATTTGCCTTTTAAAATACTCTTTTCTAAAGTACAAACTTCCCCATTGTCCTCATCTTATTATGCACAGTTTCTATCTGTGATGCTACCTTTTTGTCAAATATTGTTACTGAGGGTCCATCCACTATGAGCAAGTCATGGAGCACTAGGGACCCAGTAATACAAATGGCAAAGATTTGTCCTCATAAAAATGAAAATCCTTCCTAATAAGTGATTATTTTCAGACTTCCTAGAACATCTCAGTCACTTCGTACTATCTACAGTGACTATAACTACTAACGTTCAGATCTTGAATAGAAAGCTGCTTCAAAATCTTCAAACGCTTGGTCTCAAGTTTCAAACTACTTATAAATATCTTCAACTGTCCTCTCAGGGCTGCTCTCTTCTCATAAATGATGCTTTATTCTATGGCTCACAAATATATTTTTTTTTTCTAAAAAAAAATCCTTTGGGGTGAAAAAGTACTACAGTCTATTAAAGGATTGAAACATTAATGCTAACTTGTAGCTCCTATTGATGATTTACTGTTGTGTTTTAAAACACATATATTTGGTTTAGCAAGAGCTTTTCCTAGAAGCTTAGTGTATATTTTTTGGCCCTTTTACTTTGCTCAAATATAAAGCACTGGATTGTGGTTAAAATGTGAAAACACAATCTCAAGCCTGTTGGTCCTGAAGATTGCTGAGGATGTTTTTGTGTGCCTTTTTATGTCCTGCCTTTATCCATAAAGAAATTTATATATTTACTTTAGGAATTGTATTTTGACTTAGGAATTATATGTTAATGGCTTTAGCATCTCAAGGGAAGCAACTTTATTGGGAAGGGAGAGAGGAGTTTGATCAATACTTAAAAGTTTTACATTTACATGATGTGAATTAGATGTGTTAGTTGGGTAGTTTGATTTATTGTCTTGAGTATTATTTAGGTAAATAGTTTGATTTATTAATGTTTTAAGTAGACTATATATGAAATTGATTGGGACAAACTTTTAATTCATTGGAACAAAATTATTTTTTAATTGTTACTCTTTATGTGACTCTAAATCTAAGCCACGTGTATCTTAAATTTTTGTGAAATAATTTATATCTGTCTATTAATTTGTAATGCTTAATAGCCAGCATATGTGATTTAAAATGACTGGGCTATTATTCTATACTTTTTTACAGATCATGAATTATAGCCCTTTACATAGTATTCCTGACCAGTAAATAACTAGCAAAAAGATTTCATTATTTTTCAAAATGAACAATAGAAAAAGACAAAATGTAATCTTGGAGTATATCCAAATCTGCTGAAGATTAAATATCAAGTTAATGATAGGTGTTTTAGGTCTCCAGTTTTCCAACCCAAAACCTTTATTGTTAAAACACGAACATAAACACTTTCAGCAATTCCAACAATCACTTATATGCCCAGTAGAGTCTCTGTGCAGCAGATATTGCAGTAAATATAAAAAGATTTATAAAACATGTTGTTTCAATAACACAACAACTCAAAAAACAATTCTCTTGTGGTGCATTGTTGGCAGAATTGAACTGCTACCATCTGGTCATTTTTCACCTGGTGAAAATTACTGCTGTATCCATGGGTACTCAGTAATTTTTATGAAGGTATAAACATCTGGATTATTGCTGCTTCTGGATGCCATCACATTTAACTTTTTCCCCTCACTAACACAAAAAGAACTTCCATGATCCATTTTCATTTTTTTACCAACAGACATAAGATATTTTTGCACCTGTTGTTGTTTCATTAACTTACAAATAAAATCTGTTGCTAAGCATCCATTGGCTCTTGCTTTAGGCACAATCAGCACTTTTTATTTTATACCTATTCATGTAAAGTCATATTCCATATATATGAAAACTAAAGTGTGAAATTAAACCAAACCATCTTTAGAAGCCACATTTCCAGAGATAAAGCATGTTTGAGCTTTTGGGTGTGTGTGACATGGTATTTATGTCACTTCTAAACAAATCAATAACCAAAACACAAAAGTGCCTGCATGTACTGCATGGATTTCAGGTCATTCAGACCAACATGATTACCAAAAAAAACTGGAAAAACTGGGTAAAATATAAATAACTTCATGTCAGCAACAAGTAGCTGACATGATAACAAGAAATTACTAAGCAAAACTGAAGGAAAAATGGAATCACTGAAAGATACACAAGCAAGGAAATTGCTTTTGTTTCTTGGGTGCATTTCCCTGGCGAATTTGAACTCTCATTTTGAAAACTTCATGGGCAAAAGGGCAGAAATCAAAGGCCAATGTCTACATGGGGCACAGTCCAATAGGGAGGCCTCTCCACAATCATCTGAGACCTTAGAAAGCAACACTCTAAATCTAAGAGTAGAATAATAAATAACCAGCCCTCCAGCAGATTTACAATGTGGGTTTTATCGCCTGGACTTTCAACAAAACTCAAGCCTTAAACTTGGTTTAAGATGTTCCCGAAGTTATTTATGACCACAAAACCTGGCAGAAGCAAATGCATATCTACTATGAATGAGTTACTATGCTTTTATCCTTAACCTAAAATTATTTGCTTAAGCAACTTTCCAAGTACATTGACCAGCATACGGCAGAAAAAACAAAATAGAAAAACAAGTCTATAAAGACTACAAATAATGAAACTGTGAACAAGACACTCTGACACAAAGGGGAATAAAAGAATCAGCTCTAATTCTCCAAAGTTAGTGTCACTTTGAAAACAAAAATTAATGGCTTAGGTAGAAATTAATATGAAAACAAAAATTAATGACTTAGGTAGAAAATTTGGGAACTATCTCACCCAACTAACTTTGTAAAATAAAAATATCTGTAGAGTTATTTTCTGTCTCAAGTCCTGTGATACGCTTAGCTTTCAATCCTACGTCTTCACAGAAAATGAGTTATTCTCTTTCTCCCTTAATTTCTTGAAAAACAGAGTAGAAGCTGTCTCACTGAATCTTTACTTAACAAAATGTTTCCATTTCCTCTTGCCCACCATATGCTAAAACCTTATAGCTTCCTTGCGATTCCATAGCGTGTATATATTCTTCTCCCACTAGCAAAGTTGTATGCTCACCAAAAGCCAGGTGTGTTTATTCCAAACCTTTTCATCCCCGTTGTACTTGTTATTGCAATTCTATAAATTAATCTTATATTACCTAATGAAAATATGAGTGCAAGTAAGTTGATGCTTTTTAAAAGTTAATATGAATGTTTTATAAGAACTTGATACAGATAGATCCCTAGTAATATTGCTACTGAATTATGGGTATAGCTAAAACAAATCTAAAAGATTAGAGAAGAGGCCTTGGACTATATATATAAATTCTACAGTCAGATTGTTTTGCAAGTGCCTTTAATTTCTGACTGCATTTAGTAGACACTAAACTAGAGAATAAAAGTAAGACAATGCCCACAAATAGGTGTTGTTTATTTTAAAAAGACAAGGTGAAACCTCAAATAGTGGAAACTTCTTAAACAAACATATTTAAATAAAAGGTCTTGATCCTATATCAAATCATTGATAAAAGAATGTCCGATGTGTACATTTCAAGTTGAAATAAAATGTTGAAGTATTCATATATCATTTTTTAATGATTCTTCACCTTAACTGTCTTTTTATCTGACTGAATAACAGTTTTGATGCTGTTATGAACAGAGCTTATTTGTGTGTCAGAGAAGTTCAAGTTTTGGTTTTAAATCCTAAATTATCTCAGACATTATCTCACCTTTGTGGGCTTCAATTTCCTTTTACATAAATGGGGATAACAATCGCTATTTAATAACAGAATTAAGTGAGATCACACATGTAAAACATCTGGTAGGTGATCAATAAGTAGTAACTATAATTATTGTTCTAAAAAACAAAACAAGCATGAATATAAGAGCACAAAAGAGAAGACAAGTAGACTTACAAGACAGAAACACATTAGATGGACTGGGAATAAGATAGAATCACCCCCTAAAATAGTGTGGGGGAAGTGATTGCTGAGCACTTAGAATAGTCAACATCATTAATAAGCGCAAACTTCTAAAGATTATTTGGTAATGATGAAATCCAACACAAAACTTGTTACACTGTGAAATGAATCTTAAAATCAGTGAGTATGTGTACCTGAGAATGTACTTATTAGCCCCAATGGAAGTATAGCTATATATAGTCATCTTGTTTAAATGGCTTCAGTATCAAAGATTTAGATCAGGCCTCAATCAGAATAAAAGGATGCTTCACAAAAGCTTTGTTTTGAATGGAAAAACAAAACAAAGAACAATCACCATTTGACTATCAAGCAGGCATAATTCCAAATGGAAGGTTCTGTAAGAGATTCTTTTACAAACAGACTTATTACCAAGGCAGAGTAATAAGTAGGCAAGAGACAGTTTGCTTTTTCACTCTCGTAATTGATCCTTAAAATTCAGTTCTAGTAAAGGGTAGAAACTGGCCCAGTTACAGGAATAGATATCCAGTCAGCTGGTCTGTCAATTTGGTATACCTATGAAGTATTGTGAAGAAAATTTGCCAAAATAAATGTCTTTTTCACTCATTAGATTGGAGATGAAGTTCCATCTTTCCCAAAACAAAGCAAAAACAAACTAACAACATATACAACCACACGGTAGGAACTACAATCACAGTCGAAGACAAAATCTAGAAAGAAGAACTTTTGCAACTTGGTCGTCATTCTGCATATACAGTTTCCATGCAACGTCAGCATTGAGGACTTTAACAGGGGAAAAGAATTATGACTCTACCCAAAAAGAGCTGACTTTAAATTTGGAAGCGTATTTTTGGATAAATCAGAGTGGAGAGTTTCAATTATCTTCCACACCTCGCTGAGCCTTCTGGAGAGGCAGCTTGGGAGCCTTTCTCTAATTAAAGCAATGAATGTATCTCGCTTACATATTGTAAAATTTAGTTTTAAGAAAAGGATCTGCTGCTAAAAAAAAAAAATCTGAAAACCACTGAAATAAACTATGTAATTTTTTGTTGTTGAGTGTATTCACAAAAATTAACGGAGGTTGGTAGCCCTCTGCTGGATGAAAGATATTAAACCCAGTTGCTCTAAAGCACTTTTTGAGGGACTAAATGTTTTCATAAGGCTTAGGGGACTATAATGCTTGCTATAGGCACCTTTTTTGCTTAGTGAATACTTTTCTATTTTTCAGGAGAGAGAGAAAATATACTATCTGTTATGCCATACCATATAACATTATGCTGGAAGAATCTAATACAAATTATAAATTAAAATACTATATAGTCTTTTTTAAAAGTAAAAATAGAAATTGAAATAAAGCAAGTAAAATTTGAACAAAACATTTATAGATTCTCAGTTGTCAAATCCCTACCTAGGATTTCCCTTAACCTCATTCTACGTTAAATCAAAATATTTATAAACAATTTTTTAAAAGTTTGTTTATACAGTCTCAGACTGTACATTAGTATACATTAAATGGGATCTAGTCTTATACACATTTGAGTAATATGATCAGGCCTTTTGTTTAGAAAATTTCTAAACATGATGGCAGGATTACCCTGGAATATTCAACTCCTAATTTGGATGTATAGATACAGCTTCTGAAGCATGTGAGGTCCTAGAACAATACAGAAATTGCTTCACAAATGAACTGTTGTGCTTAAATCAGACCCAAATGGAAAATTATTCCATGTGTGTTTGACAGCAATAGTAAGGCGCAAAATCAACGTCTTGAAGTAGTCTCTTTGGATCAATTTTTGGTTAATTTTTATTCCACAATCTAATATTTTCAGAATCCCATCTTCCCTGTTGCAGCAATTAAAATTGTCTCTTTCCACCCTCTCCTCACATGCTTAACCTCTGTCACTGCTGTTTCCTTAGTCATTTGATAAGGTCTTGCCTGGTCCACAGTCTCTTTAACTTCCTATCTTCACAGCAGGGGCCACTTGATATTCACTTTCAAATTTTGTGAAGGAATTAAGGAATTCTTTCTCAATTCTCCAAAATGTAGGACCAAATTATTCTTGCATGTCAGTTCAGACAACTGGGTTTATGCTTTGATGTTGAATGTTAATTTAATTATTTTAATTTATTACTTTTTTAAGACCAGGTCTTGCTCTGTTGCCCAGGATTACGATGGCACTGCCATGCTCACTGCAGCCTTAAATTCTTGGGCACAAGTGATTCTCCTGCCTCAGTTTCCTGAGTAGCTAGGACTACAAGTGCACAACACCACATCTTAGTTATTTTTTAATTTTTTTTGTCTGGAAAGATGGGGGTCTCATGATGTTGCCTAGACTGGTCTCAGCCTTCTGACCTCAAGAAATCCTCTCTCCTTGGCCTCCTAAAATGCCAGGATTACAGCCATGACCTGATGTCAAATTTTAATTCCAACCTAGGGTTCATAACATACTTAAGACTTCAGAAGTGCTATCTACTGACAAAATTTGCCTGCAACCAATTGGCCAAAATTCTACTAAATATCCCAAATCCCTTTCCTCTTGAATTCCTATCTGCAAGCTTTGCCTGTCTGCTGGGACACTGACACCCATGTCATGTACATTAGCCTCTCAGTCTGTTTAGATAATCACCTATTTCCTGGAGCCATTTTCTAGGGTCATCCCAACAACTGCATCTACTGGGTTGAACTACTTCTTGTTCCTGCTGCTAATTGTCCATAACCAGATATTGCCAGGAGGTGTCCCAAGATACTACACTTGTTACTAAAATGATGTTCTTCACTGTTACCCATTATTTTTTATTTCACTAATTTTAAACTCCACCTACTTCATTTGCCTTTAAAAAAATGATCCTGTCGTCTCTTTAAGTTTGTTTCCAATTATACATGTTTTTCACAATTCCTTTCTCTTCTTCAAAATGACTGTCTAGAATTATAAAGCTCTTTTTGTGATAATAAAGTTTTCAAAAAATTTTATGAGAAAATAATTGCTTTTCTTTTCAACTCATTTCCCAGCCAAGAATTCCCACTGTCTCCATCAGAATCTTAAAAAAAAAAAAAAAGAAAAAAGAAAACAACAACAAAAAGTCAGCATCTAACTTTTGAACAACAAACTGTGGCATTTCACCCAGGGAAAAGGGACATTAAGTAAGAGTTATACTCTTGCCTTACTATTTAAAAGAGGAACAGTCATGGGAATGATAATAGGGACAAAGGAAGCTTAGCATTCAACCTGTTTATAATTCTTCTCAAATATTACATACAGCCTATATCTAATAGTTATCAAACCCCAGATTTCAGAGAACCTTGGTATTTTACAAACCAGAAGTCAGGATTTTGTCTATCTTCAGACAGAAGGCATAAGAGACATAGGGAAGAAACAGGGAAAAAATTACAACTAATATTTTTTAACTTGCTGAAACCCAAATATCAGTATTTTATTCTAAATCTAGGCTTAAACATCTTATCCTTGTTTCTCTTGTTTTCTATTTAAGTAAGCATTCAGATGTGCATACATATTCCATTTCCTGAAAAATGACTAATGGATGCATCTAATGTGTATACTCTATCAACTTCATATAGCTGACTTTTAAAACACTGACAATAAAAGCTTATACTCCTAAATGTTGATGAAGCATTAAAGGTGCAGATAATATTCAGCAATGCATTTCCAGAGATCCTACGTGCTTCAAAAATACTAAAGCAATATTTTAACTGAATTTTGATTAGTGCTAAGCAGGATTCTAAATTATTTTAGACATTTTAAATAAATTCATGATGATGTACACTGGAGTGACTTTTGACTACTTTCACTAATTAGTCATTAAAATATCACTAACATTTTTAAAATTTCAAAATACATTTTACATTTAAAATAAACATTCAGTCTTATATGCTATTTTTTAAACAGTTGATGTTTTTGTACCATGAAGGCTTTCAGAATCAGTCAATTAGTGGTCATCTAAGCATTTATTCTTAGCATTTCATGCCAAGGCTTTTCTTATATAAATATTATAAAAAAATAAAATCAGTGAAAGAGGATGAAAAGTTTCAAGTCATCATGACATAAGCCATATCATAATATTTTCATTCCACATTAAGGTCTATTTCATCTTATGCTATGGATTACAGCAAATTAAATGGCAAAAAGAAGCTCCATTTGCGATTTTTAAAAATTTATTTATTTATTATAAAGATGTGGGGTACAATTCAGGGTTATGTATTCAAACATTGATCATGCAGTTACCTTTGTTGACGAGATATGCCCCTCCCTCCCCTAGCAGTTTCCACCAACTGCCAGTCTCACCTCCCCCACCCCCGACAGTTTTCCATTACTGCCATTTGCTTTCTTATAGCATTATAATTGTTCAAGGTCACCTTATGAGAACATATGGAACTCAGTTCTTTGTTTCTGTGATAAATCACTGAGTATGATCGACTCCAAATCCATCCAATTTGATACAAAGTCCATATATTTGTCCTTCTTTATGGCTGCATAATATTCCATTGTATATATATATCACATTTTTTAAATCCAGTCCAGTTTCAATGGGCAACACGGTTGGTTCCATGTTTTTGCTATTGTGAATAGAGCTGCCACAAACATACGTGTGCAGGTATCTTTTTTGTAGAATGATTTGAGTTCCTCTGGGTATATTCCCAATAGGAGAATTGCTGAGTCATATGGAAGGTCAATTTCTAGTTCCTTCAGAAATTGCCACACTGTCTTCCAAATAGGTTGTACCAGTCTGCATTCCCACCAGCAGTGTAGAAGTGTTCCTTTTTCTCTGCAACCTCAACAGCATCTGTTGTTGTTTGTTTTGTTAATGATGGCCATTCTTACAGGGGTTGCCTCACTCATCATTAGAGAAATGCAAATCAAAAACACTTTGAGATACCTCCATTTGAAATTTAATCACATCAAGAGACAGCAAAAGGATTACATTTACATAGACTTGAATAAACAAATAGTATTTTACATAAAAATATCTCTATTTTCTGGGTAAGTGAAGTAATTAGGAAATACAACACAGAGGAAAAGCAATTCTGTGAAGAATGCACAAAATTAAATACCACATTGTATTAACTTTTTCTTTTGTCCTGTTTTGTCTCTGCCTTCCATCTCTGTATCTTATTGACCCAAGGAGAGAAGAGAACTTTGATGGACAGAGAAAAATAACTTAGGAAATTGGACAGGACAGAAAATGAAGACACTCCTGGGAACAAAAGATGACAAAAATACAGAGGATACCTAGAAATTCAGTTCGGTCTAGATATGTAGTGCAAGAAACCAGAGAATACCTTACTAAATTACCAGTTACCTTCATGTTGCCAAATCTCATAGAAATTTGTCAGTCCTTTTATTACCTGATTTTGTAACAGTGCTTCACAGTTGGACATGCCTTCCTCTCTTGGAACTCTATTTCTTAGTTCTGACACTCATGAGTCTCCTGTTTGTCCCCTTATTTTTGAGCTACACCTAAGTCTTCTTTAGGATGTCCTCCTTTTTTTCATTACCCACTCAGAGGCCATCCTGGGCTTTCTCTCTTCTGACCCTAGACAAGCTCCCCAGCAGCAGCATCTACTCCCATGGTCATAAATCCCATGTCTCTGCCAAATTCCAAGTTCCTATCTCTGGCACCGACCTCTCTTCTGAGCTGCTACTTGACACATCCACTTGGATGTCTTATAGCCATTTCTGGATATTTCCCCCCAAGCTTCCCCATCTCACTGAACAGGAACCAGCCAAAAACCTAGGAGTTGTCCACATTTAATTTATCCTTGAGCCTTGTAAATATTTCCACCAAAATGTATCTTTCATGTACACCCTCTCTTCAGCCCCACAGTGCAGCTATCACTGCCTCTCACCAGATCTATGACGATAGTTTCCTGTTAGTTCTCCTACCTCTGCTCTGCCCCCCTCCAGTGCAAATGTCAAATGATAAATTTGATTCTGCTAAGCAAATGCCTAAATGATTTCAATGAATTTTCACCAAACTTAGTAACAATTCTAACACCTCTGTGGTCTGGCCCCTGTTTGCTCCTCTCTCCTGACCTACACCAGTTACGCTGGCAGCTGTTCAGCCCTAACGTGCAACACTCTTTCCTACTTCAGCACCGGCCTATGTACTTCCCGCTGCCTAAAATGTTGTCCTCATTCTTCACCCGACTCATCCTTCAAATCTCAACTTCAGTATAACTTAGTCACACAGCTTCCCTTAATACTTTCCCAACTCAGGCCAAGCTAGGCCTCCTTGTAAAACTCCGATCTACCAACAGCTCTCTTTTCACAGAGCTGATACTAATCCTGCTCTTATTTGTTGAAATTTTACATTCCTAACATCAATGAAAGAGTGTCTCTGTCACTCCACATTCTTACCAGCATTTGGTATTGTTAGTGTTCTGGCATATTTTCACAAGTTTATCTGCCATCTGCATATCTTCTCTGGTCAGATCATTTGGCCATTTTTAAATTGTATTGTTTGTTTTCTTATTGTTGAATTTTTAATAGTTATTTGTATATTTTGGATGCAAGTGCTTTTTATCAGATATGTATTGTGCAAAGATTATTTCTCTGAGTCTGTGGCTTGTCTTGGCTTTTATTTTTCTTTCTTTTTTTTCTTTTTTGAATCAGAGTCTCATCTGTCACCCAGGCTGGAGTATAGTGTCATGATCGCAGTCACTGCAGCCTCACCCTGCTGGGTCAGGTGATCCTTCTGCCTCAGACTTCCAAGTAGCTGGAATTGCAGGTGTGTGTCATCACGCCCAAATGATTTTTTTAATTTATTGTAGAGATGAGGTCTTGCCATGTTGCCCAACTGGTCTCGAACTCCTAGGCTCAGGCAATCCTCTCACCTCTGCCTCCCAAAATACTTGGATTACAGGTACGAGCCACCACACTTAGCCTATCTTTTCATTTTTGTAAGTGTTTTTTGCAGAACAGAAGCTTTAAATTTTAACAAAGTCCAAATTACCAATTTTTGCTTTCATCAGTTGGGTTTTTGGTGTTGTATCTAAAAACTCATCATCAAACCCAAGGTCATGTGGATTTTCTGTTATGTTATCTTCTGGAAACTTTATAGTTTTACATTTAACAATTGATCCATTCTGGGTTAATTTTTGTGAAAAATGTAACATCTGCATCTAGATTCACTTTTTTGCATGTGTGGATATCCAGTCATTCACTCCAGCACCATTTGTTGAAAAGACTATCCTTTCTCCACTGAATTGCCTTTGATATTTATCAGAAATCCATTTACTGCATTTGTGTGGGTCTGGGCTCTCTATTCTTTTCCATTGGTCTATGTGTCTATTCTTTCACCAACACCACATAGTCTTGACTACAATCGTTTTATATAGTCTTGAAGTTGGGTAGTGTCATTCATCTGATTTTGTTATTTTTTTTATTGTATTAGCTAAGCTTCCACTATGATGTAGAATATGAGTGGTCAGAGGAAATATTCTTGACTTGTTCCCAATCTTAGAGGTAAAGCAACTACTTTCTCGTAATTGTGATATTTGCTACAGGCCTTTCGTAGAAGTTCTCCTCTATTGCTAGTCTGCTGTGATTTTTTTTTTTTCTTTTATTAAGTGAGATTTGTTCTGGGTATACAAGACTGGTTAAACATTCAAAAGTCAGTTCAGGTAATCCATCATATCAATGGGTTAAAAAAGAAAAATCATATAATTATGTAAATAGATGTAAAGAAAACATTTGCCAAAAC
>CAUYQG010156884.1:0-54608 GCA_963574415.1 Tarsius wallacei | reverse complement strand
AAGGTATGGGCATTTAGGGTTCTGAATAGGAATTGGTTGCCTGTTCCAATTTCCATAAGGGTGTCTCCTGCATTTTCTAAGATTCTTATAGTTTGAGGTTTTATGTTTAGGTCTTTGATCCATTTAGAGTTAATTTTTGTGCATGGTGATAGGTAGGGATTCTGTTTCAATCTTCTGCATGTGGTCAGCCAGTTTTCCCAGCACCATTTACTGAATAGGTTCTCCTCTCCCGAGTGGTTGTTGTTGGAAGCTTTGTCAAAGATGCGTTGGTTGAGGGATTGAAGCTTTGCTTTCAGTAAAATTCACTCTTGATGTTGTACATTCTATGGGTTTGAATAAATGTATAATGACATATATTCACCACTGTTGCAGAGAATTTTTACTGCCTTAAAAATTCTCTTTGCTCCAACTGTTCATCTTCCTCTCCCTCCCAACCTCTGGAAACCATGTTCTTTTTACTATTGCCACCGTTTAATCTTTCAAAATGTCATATATTTGGAACCATACAGTATGTAGCTTTCCATATTAACTTATTTAACATATTAACATGCATTTAAGTTTCCTCAATGTCTTTTCATGGCTTGTTAGCCAAGTTGGGGAGAGCTGACGTCTTGACAATATTGAGTCTTTTTAATCCATGAACATGGAATATTTTTCCATTTATTCAGTTCCTCTTTGATTTTGTTCATCATAGTTTTGTAGTTTTTCTCAAATCGATCTTGTTAGATTAATTGTATTTTGTTAGATTTATACCTAAGTTGTATTTTTTGTTTTGCTCTTGTTTGTGTGTGTGTATGTGTGTGTGTGTGCATGTGTGTGTGTGTGTGGTGCTAATGTAAATGGTATTGTGCCTTAATTTCTAATTACACTTGCTTTTTGCTGTTGTGCAGAAAAACCATTAACTTTGTAATGTTAACCTGGTATTCTGCAGCCTTGATAAAATTGCTTATTAGTTCCAAGGTGTTTATTGTCAACTCATTCTGATTTTCTACATAGATGATTACATCATCTACAAAGTTTTTTTTTTTAATCTTCCCCAATATGTGTACCTTTATTTTTTTGTCTTGTCTTATTGTACTAGCTAGAATATCTGGTATAATGTAGAAAAGAATTGGTGAGAAAGAATATCCTTGCCTTGTACCTGATCTTCCTAGGACAATTTTGAGTTTCTCAAAATTAAATAAGATGTTTGCTGGAAGTTTTTTGTAGTTATTCTTTATTAAGTTGAGAAAGTTTTCCTTTATGTCTACTTTACTGAGTTTTCTTTTTAACCATGAATAAATGTTGAATTTTGTCAAATGTTTTTTATCCATATGTTGATACAATTATCTGATTCTTTTAACCTGTTGTTATGATGCATTACATTAAATTATTTTTTAATATTGAACTAGCCTTTCCTACTTGGGATAAATCCCACTTAGCCATGGTGTATATTTTTCATTATACATTGTTGACTTGATTTGTTAAAATTTTGTTAAGAATAGTAGATATTAAGGAGTTTGTTCATTTTATAGAATGTGTGGTATTTACATATATAAAGTTATCTGTATTATTATATTTTTATAGTGTATTTTTATATGCAAAGTAGTCTGTCTAATTTTTTCCTCCAAAAAAGATTATAGAGAATTGGTAAAATTTCAGGTGAACAAACCTGGGCCTGATGCTTTCTGTTTTGGAATTATTCTATTTTTTAAATAGATATAGGCCTATTTAAATTGTTGAATTTTTCTTGAGTTACTTTGGCAGTCATGTCTTTCAAGAAATTGACTCATTTCATCTAGATTATCAAATATGTGGCCAGAGAGTTGCTCATGGTACTCCTTTATTATCATTTTAAGATCCATGAGATCTGTAGTAATGTCTCCTCTTTCATTTCTGATTTTTCTTTTTGATAAATTGTGTCTTCTTTTATCTTTTCTTAGTTAATCTGGTTAAGGGCTTATCATTTAATTTTTTTTTTCAAAAGACCTGCTTTTGGTTTCTTTTTGTTAATATTTCTCATTCAATTTTCTGTTTTCAATTCCTTTGAATTTTGTCTATGTTTTAAATTCTTTTTATTTTTCTGCTTAAGTTAGATTTAATTTGCTCTTCTGTCTCTAGTTTCTCAAGGTGGAAACTTAGATTACTGATTTTAGATATTTCTTCTTTTCTAATCTATGCATTCAATGCTGTAAATTTGCTTCTAAGAACTGTTTTGGCTGCACCCCACAAACTTAGATGTTATGTTTTAATTTTCATCTAGTTCAAAATGTTTTTTAATTTCTTTTCAGATTTTTTCTTTGACCTATATTTTATTTAAAATGTGTTGTTTAAACTCCACATATTTTGGGATTTTTCAGCTACTCTTTGTCATTAATTTCCAGTTTAATCCCTTTGTGGTTTGAGAACATTATATGAATTTTAATCTTTTAAGTTTTTAAAGCTGTATTTGATGGCCCAGAATGTGGACTCCCTGGGTGAATGTTTCATGAGAGTTTGAGAAGAACATGTGTTCTACCGTTGTTGAAAAAAGATGTCAGTTTTATCCAGTTGATCAATGAGGCTTGTTGAGTTCAACTATGCTCTTACTCATTTTCTGCCTGTTAGATCTGTCAATTTCTGATAGAGGGGTGTAGTAAGTATGATGAGAGCATCATTCATTTCTTCTTGCAGTTCCATAAGTTTTTGCTTGACATAATTTGACAGTCTGTTGTAAGCACAAACATGTCAAAGATTGTTACAGTTCCTGGAAAATTAAACCCCTCATCAATATGCAATGCCCTGGTAAATGTCCTAGCTCTGAAGTTTGTATCTGTCTGAAATTGAGTAGATACTCCTACTTTCTTTTAGTTCTGACATGGTACATTTTTCTTCATTATTTACTTTTAATCTACGTGTATTTTTATACTTAAAGTGGGATTCTTGTGAAGAACATATAACTGGATATTGTTTTTGGTTTTTTGAATTGAGATCACACTCTGTTGTCCAGGTTCGAATGCAGTGGCATGATCACAGCACACTGCAGCCTCAACCTCCTGGACTTAGGTGATCCTTCTATCTCAGTCTCCTGAGTAGCTGAGACTACAGGCACTCACCACCACACCCAGCTAATATTTTTATTTTTGTAAAGATGAGATCTCACTGTGTTACCCAGGCTGTTCTCAAACTCCTGTATGCAAGAAGTCCTCCCATCTTGGCTTCCCAAAGTGCTGGAATTATAGATGTGAGCCACCACACTGGGCTTATATAGTTGGATTTGTTTTTCATCCACATAGCAATCCCAGTTTTTTAAATGGTGCATTTAAACCATTGATCTTAAAAGTAATTTCAGATTGGTTTGAAAGTTTATTTTTTTCATGTTCTCCTTTGTGTGTATTTTTCTTAGACTATATTTTGTCAATGTCACCTCTTAGCTGTCCTGAGCCTGCAGGCCAACCCCATTTTGGCATTAATTTCCTGTGGCAGTATTGTGGGAATGACAGATCTTATCACTGAACCAGCAGGTAGTTTGGTTTTATTCCTGGTCTTTGTCTATGTTTTCATCTCCACCCCATGATCACAGTCTTCTATGATCACATTCTCCCTATAAGTAGAATCAGCAACTGCTTGTTTGGTTTTGAGTCATGGTTCAGAATTTACCCTCCAGTTCTTGACTTTAATCTTTCAGTTATGAAGCACTTTTAACCCATGTTGCCCCATGGTAATTGGAGTACTGACTATCATTGCTAGGGTTTGGATTATGACCCAGAAGGTTTATGGCTTCAACTCTGCTCACTGCTTTGCACTGAAGTTCTATTTTAGTTCATGGTGATATTTGTTATGTTTCTGAGCCCAACTATATCTTTTTGGATTCTTTTTTTTATATGTAACTTATCATTGCTATGTTCAAAGACAAAGTGTATTAGACATAAACTTAATATGTCATCTTTGTCAGACCCCTTCTCATTTTACAAATGGAGAATTGAGGCTCAGAAAGAAAATAATTGCTGCCCAAGGCCTTAGAGATACTCAGGTATTCTGAATCCAAGCTCTGCCTGAGACATTTCACTGCCTCTGGGTGCTCAGAAACTGACCCCAGGGGGGAAAGTCTTAGCATTGAACTGCTTCCTGCCTTCTTGCAGGAATAAAGTAGAAGTCAGAGGCAGCTGCTGGAAGATTCACCTGATGTTTCCTGATAAGCAGAGGAGATGCTTAACAGATTTCATCACTGCCAAGTTCATGTCTGACTCAAAAACCTTTCTTTCGGCAAACTGTCATGAGTCTGAATGAAATGCCTCACCCCGCAGTATGCTGTGCCACATGTAGTTAGAGATGTTTGTATTCACCAGAATAACCAAAGGTCTAAAAATGGGACTTTCCCCTTGAAGACAACATAGCTTTCTTCTAAATAAGAGAAAAGGAAGAAAATTGATTTTCAATTTAAAATAGGCAAACTTTTTTTGTATGTTGTACAAATAAATCTAATACAAATGTCAACTGAAAAATGTCACTCAGCTTAAGAAAAAAGTTTCCATGTCATTTGTGAATGTATAGGAAAACAATTCTTTAAAACCTAGTTGCTGGGAAATGTCACCTGAACAGAGACCCATGCCCCATAACATTGTGCAGCTATGCAGTTAAGGGCTATCAGACTCGCTCAAGTATGTTATTACTTAAAAGTCTGTAAAGATAAAATTGTCAAGCATATTATTGAATGAAATAAATCAAGATATTTTAACTAGAATATATAGGTGCATACTTTCCTTCCTTGTGAATAACTTGAAAAAATAAAACAACTAGCTACAAATGCTTTTAGTTTCTCTAGCCGTAGGAAATTCATTGTAGTCTGATAATAACGTTAGATTTTCTTCTTGTCCCAGCTTGACTGTCTTTAGGCACTGACCTCTTTTACTTCTGCATCTGTGTGTCTTGTACCACATCCATATGACCCATCTCTTCCTACCTCCAAAATTCAAAGTTCCAAGCAATACCCTACACACTTAGAAAACTACCTTTCCTTGTAAAATGTGCATTGGAAGATGAGTTGCTAAGTTCTGTGCCTTGTGCCCTCTGTGTCTCTCACCACCCAGCAGTGGCATAAGCAGGTATTCAGTCAACTGAATGCCGGAAGGAAGGTGTCTGCAGATAAAGGGCAGCCACAACCTCAGAAAGTTGTCATTACAGAATATAGCTACAGGAAGGGGGTATTTCCTCTGTTGTATTCTAAGATTAACATGTGTAACAGTTGACCAATGCAAATAGACCAAGCAGAGTGTGTTTAAAGTCAGCGTTTGTGTAATACTTTGAAGATAAATGTGAAGATAATGAAAAAGTCCTATTATTGTAAATGATCTAATAATTGCTGCAGTAATTATCCTCATCCAACCAGAAAACAAAACCAGAGGTACTTGACTACATTGAGTCTCATAAAGTGTTACATATTCGTCAGCTGTAGGAAGGCTCACTGTGAGTAAGAATGCTGATCAAATAACCACAAGCAGCAAAACCACTCTGTTTACTCCCTAGGTCTCAGATTGAGCTATTTCTCTCACTCCTTGCAATCAAGTAACAGAACTGCAACGCACCAGAGCTGGCTGGATGGAGGTCAGGGAGGGGAGAGGACAGTTTTCCTGTCTTTGCTGTTTCAAACAGTAAGTGATTTTCTCTAATGAACTAGGTAATACCTTGCATTAAACTGACAGGTTGTTTTGACAGCATTAGAAAAAAAAAACCCAAACAAACATAGAACGAAAACAAATTGGTAGCCACGTTCCACAGTTCCTGATTATAGTTACAAAGCAATCAAACACACCTGCAAGAAATCCTGAAATGCAGACTTTGATCCTAGCATTGTCTAAGATCCCCACCAACCTCCTCCACTTCTTCACGAAGTTTATTTCTGCCAAAGAAACTATGAGACATGTCTTGGTACTGTCCAGATCAGAGTGAGACCCATCTCTTACTCTCAAAGACAGATACTCAATTATGGCTGAGGTACTCTGTCGCAGCTAGGCAGGCATGAGAGAATAGTGGAGGGCTTCCTAGGCATGCAACTTACCGGAATTTAGATAATAAGCCTGCATGTAGGAAGAGATAATCAAATAATCTGGAGGTGAAATATTCTGCATTTAACCTAGTTTTCAAATCTCAGAGCTTGAAAAATTTAAAGTTTAAAATTTGAAGTTTAAAATTTAAAGGGAGTTTTGTGGCAGGCAAATAGATTCTACCTCATGGAATGAGGAGTACATTTTAACATTTGATCTTACAGAGATGGTTCAAGAGAGATATAAATAAAGTAAGAGACAATAACTCATTAAAAGTTAGAAAGGAAGCTGTTATGTTCTAGTGTATCACCTTAATTCAGCTCTCCTTCAAGGGGACCTCTTGGAGTCCCACTTAGATTCCAGGGCTGTAAGGATGGTGCTCTTGGAGGGTGTCTCTTTTCTGATGTAGCAGGAAAATTCGAGCTGGCATGCATCAGACCTATCTGAGACACAAGACTCTGCCTACCCTTCCTCTCTGCTTTCAATCTTCCTGGAGTATTCTTCCTGGAACAAAAGCAGGGGCCTTGTGTCAAGGATCTCTGCAACTGCTCTAAGATGGTCATCATTAAACAGTCAAACCCATGACCAGTGAACTCTCACAACTAATAGACTGAAAAGGTCATGTGGATAAGAGGAGAGGGAGAAATTGTGGCAGTTTTTTCAAAGCACTGGAATTTTGGTCAGGAGACCTAGAGTAAATTATCATCTGTGTCACCTAGAGAAAGTTACATGGGAATTCCTAAAGGAGTAAAATAGATGCCACTATATCTTTCTTCCTAATGTGTAGAGTTAGCATAAATGTGAAATGAGATGATCTTTTAATTTGTGAGTTTTGCTCTTGGTGTGTTATTTGAAAATACCTTTCTAGGCATCGATGATAAAGCCAGTGTTCTATTTTTGTTATTGTTAAAGTTTTTATTTTTATAGTTGAGTTTGTTTGTTGATACTATTTAAACAAGGTTATTATTTTTTGCCTAAATGAATAACCTATTGACTTATTTCCATGTTTTTTGATTTGCTAATATTTTGTTTAAGATAGTTACATCAGTCTTTGTGAGATTGGTTATAACTTTCTTGGTTTGTGCAAGCCTAATGAAATAAAAGTTCAAAGTTAATATCCTCATCTTCCTTTTGAACATCTTTCTTGTACTTGGTATTTAATAATTTAATCTACTTTGTTTTTAAACTGCTCAAAGCGATGATTATTATAGGTGTTTTAACAGTTAATACTAATTTAAATTTACCAAACCATTTTTCTATTTCTTTCTCCTCTATTGAGTTCAACTCACTGTTTTAAATATGCCATACTGAGCAAAGTTATAAAGTTTATTTCTATTGGAGGGTGCAGCATTTTACACTTGTACTTGGTATTCCCTTTACAACCACTTTTATCACACAGAACACAATCTGGCAAGTTAGCTTACAAGACAATATGTATTTGTCTTACATCTGCTCAACCAGTGTCAAACCTCAAAAATTCTGTGTAACTAGAAAAAAGTCTCTCAGAGTTATATTCCATTTAGGCAAGAAATATCATTCTGTTGCTATTCAGTTCCCATTCTCCTTTTTTTTTTCATTGTGTAGCATCAAACGTCTGTGAGTAGAAGCCTTAGGATTTAATAGAATTGAGAAGAATGGTGTGTAAATAGTATCTACTTTGCGTAAGTATGGTGCTTCTAAATTATTTGAAGCCTTTTTTGCCATTGACCATGGCTGCAGATACTGGGTCCTTTACTTTCCAGAATCAAAAGATGTGTGGTATAAGCTGGCAATACACTTGAGGATTTTAGTCTTCTTCACATATAAAACTAACACATCAACCATTTAAAAAATTGCTTTGTTTTTGTGTTAGGTATTTATATTTTCCTTAAACGTTGGGTCATTCTTTTGACATGTTGTGCTCACCTTTGAGCTCCTTTTTTCATTCTTTTAAATCTGATGCTAAAGTAATATGTGATATCCTTTAGACCACAAACTCCCTAGAGAAAGAGACTGGTTTTATTTATTCCTGCATCTCTTATAGAACGTTTATCCCATGGGGCTTACATGCAATAGGAATGCAGTTTATGCTGATTAAATAAATGAGCAAATGGAAACTGGTGTCCTTTGCAGTCCTGGCACTTTGGTTCAGGATGTGGGAATGATGAAAAGTGGCCTTATGGGACTAATAATGCCAGTGATTCCAAGCATCCCCAGGTGACTTGGGGCCAGTCTCTGAAGAATGACCAGTCTGCCCATTCTCTTAATTTTTACTAGGATTAATGAAGAAACAGAGGCTAGTGGAAATTTTGCATGTGAAATGAATTTGCAAACAGATTATATGTGAAAAACCATCATTAGTTCTATGGTTACTGTATACCCTCCACCCCCAGTTATACTGAATAAATCTGTGGGTTAAAAAAAATGAATGTGTCTTTACTACAATTACTCAAATTCTGAATACTTATTCACCACTGTTTATTCACCACTGTATTTCATATCAGCCGTACTCTTTTTCTTGGCCTGCATCTACATTTCTGTGTGCTTACTGTCTGGACGCACTCCTTAATATTTAAACAACGGCCTAGATAGGTACACATACAGCCGAGGTATTAATGGAAAAGAAATAGGGGCCATTTGCAGCTGGCACTAGTCCAGCAGACTGACATAGCCATGCCAGGGACAAGAGGATACACAGTCTTCTCTGCTTAGGGAAAAGGGAATTGGAGAAAAGGGGCACTGCCGAAGCAGACGACCAGATAAGGCGGCTGCACCATCCCCAGCCTTGCTTCTGCCATACACCTCGTAAACTGTTAACTTGGGATAAAATTTCCCTACCGGTGACTAGGAAAGAAGAGGGTTTTATAGCAAGTTGAATCAGGCTGACAGCTCCCAATAAACAGAATACAGGTTGCCTCTGTAACCTGGATAGGAAGTCGTTGTCTGCCTCTCTGTATCTCGTCTTTAGTTCAGATCTTCTAGTGTGTCAGGAGCTGACCTGGCCTCTGCATAGAAAATAATAATAATAAAGTTAATGGGAAGGTCATATTCTCTGAATGCTTGCCAGGTGCTGGCGACTGTGCAAACTGCTTTATAAACATGATCTCATTTAATCTTCCCCCAAAACTCATTATAATTATTTTGATTTCAGATAATAAAGCTAAAGCTCAGAGAAGCTAAGTAATTTTCCTAACATTGCACAGCTAGGCACTGCCCCTGGATGCAAAATGAAGTCACAAAATAGGATTCTTATTTCTTTTTTTAAAATAGATGCCAGATCAGTTTTCTTAGTAAAACAATAAAAACATAAATGTGTCAGAAGAAGAAAGTAAAAGTTTCTCTTCAGGATTCATTGATGCAGGAGGAGGCTGCAAGTTCAGAGTTAGGATCCCGAAGGACAGATAGTCAGTTTGCTAGTATCAAATTGAAAAGGGCTTGCTTCCTTCATAGTACAGAGCCTAGAGTGAGCTGGATCAGTGCACACCAGAAGCTACCTTTCATAGGTTGGGTTAAGGCTGCTTTCAGTACCTGGTCTCCTTCTTTCAAAAAGAGCACTTGACAACAGATCTGGTCTCTAAGGGCTCTCTTAGAAATACAGCCATCACTTTGCAGAGCTTATTGGGGAAAAGAAGCTATGTCCTTGTGGAATCAACAGATAACAGTCTGAGTTTGCAAAGCTCAGAGGAAAAACAAACAACCTTGGACTGACTCTGAGGGGCCCCAGCATGGGCCACACTATGCCACACACAAGAGCATTTATCCACACTTGGACTCCCAGCCACATGGTTTAAAGATTCTTACCAGCTCCTTAGAAAAGAAACACTAGGGACTGCAGCTAGTATTTATAGTGTGTTCTTCATTCTTTGTCTTCCATCAGAACTCAGGGCAAACTCTCAAGTTCCCATGCCTGAGTATGGGCTCAATTATTATTAACTGATTCTTGAGTTAGAGAGCTGAAAGCTTTCCCAGATATGGACTGGAGAGAGTCCATTAGTTTATTGGAGAAGCCAAACCAGGTGGGCAGCCCTTAGGATGCTGCCTGAATATTTTACATACTGATCCAATACTTAGGGGCATACAGGAGTTTGTTTTTTCTTGTCCTCACGCTACTAAGAGGAATGATATTTTAGGAGCATAGGGGCTTGTATAGAAATCATGGGAGAAGGGACCTCAGAAAGAGACATGCTAAGGTCTTACCTTCTCAGTCAAGTCATTCATTTCTATGCGTGTCTTCCTGGGCTCTCCTGAGTGTATATTTCAGTGATAAAGCCCAGATTGTTAGAAACATGGTTCCTCTATTTCTTGGTAGTCTAGTGGCCCCTACACTTAGAATAATACACATAATGTTGAACAGTAGATAATGCTGGTTGCAGTAATTTATAAGGGATGTGGTTAAACACATTGAGTGGACTAGGTCACCAGGGAAGCCTGTTAAATATCTACCCTATTTTCTGGCTGATGGCTACAATCTTCCATTGAAGCCCAATATTCAGATATTCTGATTCCTTTTTAAAAAGTGAATTTCTTAAAAGAGCATGTAATGTTACAAGGGGAGCTTCACTTTCTGCTATGGAATCCTATAAAAGTGTACCTTTCTATGGTAATATTAGTCACTGACTGCTACAGTATGATTTTAAGAAAGATAAAAAGTTTCTAGATCAAATCACCAAGTATGTGATTTGAGTGCAGCCAGGAATAAATATAAAGAATCTGCTGGTTGTTTTTTCCTGATGAGTCCAAGTTCAGCAATCATTTGTCTCCATTCCCCATCCCTACCTCCCCCAATACACAACACATGTGCACACATACTGCTGTGCACACGCAGGCTCAAGCCTGGTGCAGACATCATTTCCCGTGTCCAGGCAGAGGTTTCCCACAGCTGGAGTGGGGAGCACCTGTGTGGCTCTGCTTTGTGTCGGCTGCACTCACTCACAGGCGGCCTGGTTACCATCTGCATAGGTAAGGCCGACCAGACCTGGCCTATAACCACCAGCTCAGCTCTTACAGGCACAGAGTCAACCCAGACATAAAGCAGGCATCCTGCCATACCTGAGAGGGCCTGCTTCGTGTCCATGGTTCTGTCTCACATAAAGAAACTCATTTTTGCCTCCCACTTTCTTTCTTGATAGTCACACCTTCTCTTTGTTTTTAATAGTTGAGTCATTCTGGGAACTGGAGGAATGAGCTGAAGAGGACTCAAAACTAAGTGGCTCTGTCACTAAGTCATTCATTCGTTTAAAAAACTGCCATATGCTAGACTCTGTGAAGACAAGTTCGCATTGAACTTCGTAGGACTCTGCCTTTGAAGGCCTCAGAATCTACTGGGAGAGACAAATCTGCAGTCTCATAACTGCAGCCCAGTGTGGAAAGAACTCTTAGGAGATTGTATGGAAAGGACATTTCAGACACAGACATTAAAGAAAAAATAACAAACTTCATCAGGCAGAGTATGGGAAAGTTGGACAGAGGAAGGACACATATCGGAATCTGGAATTGAAGAAAACCGAGGAGTTTGCTGGCTAGAGAAGTGAAGAGGGGTATAAAGTCACAAGTAAGAGATAACAATGGTGTTTTAGAAATGGCAGATTGGGAAATAATGGGCAAGAGCAAATGATTCCACAATGGCATTAAATGAAGAATTAGTAATTAGAAGACCTCAAGAAAATCCTAAAATATTTAGAAACTAAATAAGACATGTCCACATAACTTGTGAATCAAAGAGACAATTGAAAGAGAAAAGGAGGTATATTGAACTGGATAAAAATGAAAGCCAATATATCAAATTTTTTGGGAGACCGCTTAAGCAGCAATTAAGGGGAAATTTATAGCATTAAATATCTAAATCATAAAAGAAGAAAGGTCTCAAGTTTTCACCCAAGAAGCAAGAAAAAGAGTAACAGTTTAAACTGAAAGTAAGTAGAAAAAAAGAAACTGTAAAGACCAGAGCAGAAATCAATGAAAAAAATATAAGAAAAAATAAGGAAAATCAGTGAGACCAAAAAGTGGTTCTTTGAGAGGATTAATAAAATCAATGAACCTCTAGTCAGATTAGTGAGGGTGAAAAATAGAGAAGATGCAAATTTCAAATATAGGGAATTTGAAAGGTAGGATCACTGCAGATTTTATAGATATTACAAGAACAATAAGGGAATAATGTAAACAAGTTTGTGTCAGTAAATCCAGCAATTTTTAAATGAAATTAACAAACTTCTATAAAGACGTAAACTATCAAAGCTCTTTCAATAAATGCCAGATAACATGAACAGCCCTATGTCTCTTTAAAAATTTTAATTTATAATAAGTAAAAAAACCCTTCTTTTCAGAGACAACTCGAGGACCAGATGGTTTTACTGGTGAATTCCACCAAATTTTAATTAATTAATTTTAATAATCAACCCTGCATGTACATTTCTAGGAAATTGAAACAGAGGGAATATTATTCAATATAGTCTCTGAAGTCAGTATTACCCTGATGTCAAAGTTAAATAAAGACATTATAAAGAAAACTACACACTAATCTTTCATGAACATATGTATAAAATTTTAAGCAGACATTTAGTAAATTAAATACATCATAGCTAAGTAGATCTATCCAAGGAATGTAGAGCAACATGACATTAAAAAATCAATCATTGTAATCCATCATATTGACATGCTAAATTAGAAGAAAATATGATAATCTCAATAAAAATAGAGAAAGCATTTGAAAATGATCCATTATCCACTCCTGATAACTCTCTCAACAAATTAGGGACAGAAGGAAACTTTCTCAACTCGGAAAGGAGCATTTACCTTCAGTAAATGCCATACTTGCAAGTAGAGTGAATGCTTTCCCTTTAAAATCAGGAAGAAGACAAGGATGACTTCTTTAGCCCATCTATTAAACTCTGTACTAGAAATTTTAGCCAATGCAATGAGGTTAAAAAAATTCACCCAGAAAGAAAAGGAGAAAAGTGGCGCTACCTTAATTCTCAGATGGCATGATCACCTGTGTGGAAAATTTGATGAAATCTATAAAAAAATCTAGTAAACTATAAGTGCATTTACTAAGATTTCAGAAAAAGAGAACAACATATGAAAATCAACTGCATTTATACTAGCAGCAAGCAATCCAGAATTTAAATAAAAACAATACCATTTGTAAAAGTGTAAAATATGAAATTCATAGTGATACATCTGAAACTTGGAAGCAACAAATATTCTTCAGTAGATGAGTGGGTAAACAAATTGAAGTACATCCAGTTAATGGAATATTGTTCTATATAAGAAATGAGCCATTAAGCTACAAAAAGATGAGGAAGAACCTTAAATGCACATTCCTAAGTGAAAGAAGTCAATCTGAAAACTTTATATACTTTCTGCTTGCAAATGTATGACTTTCTGGAAAGGCAACACTATAGAGACAGTTAAAAAATCTGTGGTTGCTAAGGGTGTTAGGGGAGGACTAAGGGACTTAGGGCAGTGAAACAATTTGGTATGATACTGTAATGGTTGATGTATGACATTATGCATTTACCAAAACTCATAGAAGTGTACAACACAAACATAAGCCCTAATGTAAGCTATAGACCTTAGGTAATTATAATGTGTCCATGTAACCAACATGCTTGTGTACGCTCTGAATCTAAAATAAAAAAGAAATTAAATAATAATAACAATGCATCCATATTGGTTCATCAATTGTAATGAATGTTCCATACCAAAGCAAGATGCTAATAGTAGGGGAAACTGTGTGGGGTGGAGGCTGAAGTGAGGAGGAGAGGGTTTATGAGAACTCTCTGGGGTTTCTGTTTCATTTTTCTGTATACCTAAAACTGCTCTAAAATAAAGTCTATTAAAAAATAGGGACTCATTGCAGAACTATTTTAATCAGAGCTGTGCTAAATTCGGGTATTGAAGGAGATGTTGGAAGGGGAGATCAAAAGCAAGCCCATCAATTAGAGTGTTATTGCAATAGTCAGTGAGTAGGCACTCAGGGCCTGAGTAGGGTGGTGGCAGTCAGAAGGGAGAGACATAATGTTTGAAGCGCTCTGAAGGAGAACCAGAGGTGCCTAGTCATGGCTTAGCTGTGACTGTGAAGGAGAAGCCAGCGTACATTGTGTTGGAAAGAACACTTGATTAGAATTTAGAGACTTCTGATCCAGCCTTGGCTCTGACTCTGACATGTTGTGTGAGCTCTGGCAAGTGGCTTGGTATTTCTGGACCTTGATTATCTCAGGAATGCCCTGGAGGCATTACTGAGATGTACAGGCTCAGGATCCAACAGTCTAGGGCTGTGCTATCCAGTACATTAGTTATGAACTTTATGTGGCTATTACACACTTGAAGTGTGGCTGGTCTGAACTGAGATGTGCTGTATATGTGAATCTGAAATGACTTAGAAAAAAATGGAACTTAAAATATCTTATCTGTAATTTATATATTGATTACACCTTTAAATATAATTATTTGGGTATATTATGTTAAATAAAATGTGTATTACTAAAGTAATTTCACCTGTTTCCTCTTGCATTTTTTAGTATGGCTACTAGAAAATTTAACGTTACATACGTGGCTTGCAGTTGTGGCTCACTTTATATATCTATTGCACAGCACAGGCCTTGAGCTTCACCAGATGCTGTGTGTTCAGGAATATCTAAAATTGGCCTAGAGAATATTTTTGCCCACACAGAGCCATACCTCACTCTGGGAGTGGAGCAAGGCAAGATTCCAAGGGTGACCCCAAGGTAACCTGGGACTTATAAGGAGTCATTTTACCACCCACGTGGGGGTATAATCTGGAGAAATACCTCCAATAGGTAGCCTAATTTGGAATTCCCCAGAATATCTAGACAAAAGCTAGGATTCCTCCTTCAAATGCAGAGATAATCCCTAACAGCTTCTCCCTTCCTCTGCTTCCATGCAACAATTCGTAATTTAAATCTGGGACTGACCCACATGGCTGATCTCTTACTTCATCTTACTTTGAAACTTGGCAGCAGTGAGGAGGAAACCACAACTGGTGATAGCCATGCTGATGCAAGGTTGATATCAACATGGAGAGTACCCCTCCTCTTCCCTGGAATTATTAAGCTTGAGCCCAAACCTGTTCTTAGTGTTTCTGGGACTCTGACGCTCCTTTCCAAGCACCGTCAGAGTGCAGTACCCAGAACACATATACCCAGTAGCTTGCTCCAAGGACACCACACCGTGCATGTATCTTGCCTGCACTCATTCCATTTGGACTATCTTATGTTACCCTATTCACACCTAGCCCTTAGATAAAGACTCAGGTACAATCCATATCCCCCATCCACAACCAGTGAGATTAAGAAATGTAGCCATTGCCTGCTTTCTTGAGTTCTGGCTCAGCTCATTAATACTCAGTCCCACCCCCTTTTCTCCAACATCATTAATGAAATATAAAATTCTTTGTCTGGATTTTGTATAGTAAACCTTTCATTAAGCCTTTCTATTATGACTCAAACCAAGTTTCTTGATGCATATCTCATTTCCTCCGTAGAACAGAGAGTACAGAGAGTTTCTTCTTTCATGCTTCAATGTATGAAAAAGAGAATGTGGTGCAGTGACAGCATATGATAGGATGACTGTAGAGGAGACCAAAGTGATCTGATGCAAACATGTCTGTGAAGTCTACGATTGCATCTTTTTTTTTCAGACGAAAGGTTTCATATTTATTACTGAGCCAGCCCACTAGTGCAGAGCACATAAACAAAAAATCACATCCCAATTAAACATGTCTGACTTCTCGATTGTGGAGATTTTCAACTTGATAATAGCAAGATTACGGTGACCATGATTCAACATAAACATATGTGCAACCTCATGTGCAATTCCTTATAGACCCAGCTTCGTTCTTCTCCTCTTGGAGTTGTAACGAATTTTATTAACAGTTTTCATCCGAATCCACTGGGCAATGGGATGATTTTTCTTCTGTTTCTTGGCCAGGAATCACTTGATCCTGAAAGTCTTGCGAGAAGACATGGCAAGCAACGAAGTCCACTGCGCACATCATGATGGTGGAGAAAGGAAGAGAGAGCTGCATCTTAAACATTCATGCAAATTTCACATTCTAACATACACACAAGGGTTAAATGACCATTTAGTAAATTTATTACTCCAGGAAGATATTTTGTTCTTCTACCATGGATTCTCATATCCTTGTACTCTGAGGTTAGATAAAAATGCACAGGAGAAACCTTCTACTTTGGCCTGCATAGTGTCTGCAGTTAGAAAATATCTCTCAAGTTTTTCAGTCCCTCTACCCCCCTAAGAACTAGTTGGTCTCTCAGAAGGCCTGGTGTATTTGAATTCCTTCTACCCACTGCAGTTCTAGTTAAGGTTCATTGCTTCCTGGCACCCTCCCTGGCCATTCCAGCAGGACACAAGTTCTTGCCTGCCTGACCTACTGCTGCAAGGTCTGTGTTCTTAACTGCTCTAGGTTGCAAGCTGTGTAACTTGTGTCTCCCCCACTACACCATGCCAGTGTTGTTCATGGCTTGTTCTCAGCATTAGCACAGCGTCTGACATATCATTGGTGCTCACTGAAGGCTTACTAAATCTGTGACTATTTAAATGAAAATTTTTAGATGACTTTTTTTTTTTTGCATTGGGGTTTCACTCTGTCGCCCAGACTGGAGTGCAGTGGCACGCTCCTGGCCACCGCAGCCTCGACCTGCTGGGCTCCGGGGATCCTTCTGCCTCAGCCTTCCAAGTAGCCAGAACTACCACACCCAGTTAATTTTTGATGTAGTGTAGACACGAGGTCTTGTCAAGTTGCCCGGGCAGGTCTCAAACCTGCAGACTCAAGCAATTCACTTGCCTTTGCCTCCCAAAGTGCTGGGATTACAGGCTGAGCCACCGAGCCCGGCCAAATTTTTAGATGATATCTTAACAGATGCTCAGTTTCTTCAGGACAGGGCCGGCCTTCCCTACCCTTGTGCTTTCTGTAGTCCATGACAAAAGCTCATTTAGTGTTTGCGGGTGGGTGAATGGGTTTATAGGGCCAGTAGATAGAGAGTTTGGGTATTTGATGGAATCACCAATCAGCTCAATTTATTTACTTTACAAACAAATTATTAGAGTAAGCTATTCTATATTTGTATTCCATATGAAGCTATGTTTTAAGGTAGCTCTGTACTTTGGTACTTCATGATATTAGATTTGAATATAGGGCCATATTGTTGAGGGACATTGAGAGACTGAGGAGCAGAACAATCTTAGAAAAGCTCTAAGAGAATGGATCACTAGTGGCAAAGTGACAACTAGGTAGCAATTGCTAACAAAGACAGACAGGTACTCCTCTCATTAGCATCATCAATGAATACTCCTGTGTCTGCCCTGTCCATATGACTTTGATGCCTGTATGGAGGACATGTCAATGGTGCACTCACCATCAGACTCTAATACAGTAGGTAGGTGATAAAACCATGGAGCAGCAAAGGGATTTCCAATCTATTTAAAATTCAGAACTGAGAGATGTAAGAAAGATAAACAGAGAGGCATGAGCAATGCATGCTCTCCTGAGATAAAGCATTGACTAAGGTGAGTAAGAAGAATGGGGTCTACATATGAGATCTAGTCAGAAGCCTAATGTTTGTGCCTTCTGTTATTCAAACCTCTTTACAGATTTTGACTCAAGAGTTTCTGTTCCATACTGAAATACTTCCAGAAGTTATGAGAAAATAATTTGGGAGGTAGAGGAAAGAAGTAGAGTGGAGGTCGGCTGTGCACGGTGGCTCACGTCTGTAATCCCAGCACTTTGGGAGGTGGAGACGAGAGGATTATCTGATCCCAGGGGCTCAAGACAAGCCTGGGCAACATGGTGAGACCTTGTCTCTACAAAAAAATCAAAAAAGATTTAACTGGTGTGGTGGTGCATGCCTGTGGTTCCAGCTACTTGGAAGGCTGAAGTGGAAGTATGACCTGAGTCCAGTAGGTAGAGTGTGGTAGCTGTGAGCATGCCACTGCACTCCAACCTGGACAACAGTGAGACTCTAACTCAAAAAAAAGAAAAAAATAGAGTGGAGATATGGCAACCAGACACACTATTCCTAAGTAAATTAACAAATGATAGTAATCGTGATACTCCAAAACATACGAGTATTTGTTTTTTTTGGTGATAACAGAGTGGATGACTGAATTTGTAATGGTAGTCCTGGAAGAGACTTATCCAAGATCTGTAGCAAGTCAGGATCACACTAGCAACTCTGAAAGCAGGGTCTTCCCATGACCTGCTGGTGAGTGGGCCATTCACATGCAGACTACCACCCTTCAATTCCTGGTATCATTCAGAATGACCACTTTTTTCTAATCATGGTCTTCTACTGCTATGATACTGTTAAATAATAATATACCCTGTAACCTTGGTTGTTCAAGTGTGACCTGGGGTCTAGCAGCCTTGGGTCCACCTGGGAGTCCCAGGTTTTAACCCATAACTCACAAATAATTGGAATTTAAACTTAACAAGATCCTCAGGTTACGTATCTACTTTACAGTTTGGAAGCACTGCCCTCTAACACTCTTTATGGGCTTCTTCTTTGTAATGGCCATCCTGTTCTTTTAAGGATTCCAACACTCTTGTGTCTCAAATTATGACCTTGCATGTGATCACCAAACTTTTTGTTTCTTGTTTTCATTTTAGAGATTGATTTTCCTGGCTCACTGCTGATAAGTGTTACTTTACTTACTAAAGACAAGTCTTTCAAGGTTTTGTGCATTCAAAGAGAAAGGTAGAGGTAAAATGTTAAAGCCAGTTAATTTCTTTATCCACTTACTTAGTTCTACACGTGATTCATGAGTGTCTTCTTTTAACTTCCCTAAAGATATCAGTTTCTAATTTCTTGAAGCTATATGATGTTAAACTATAGATCACATCTTTTTTTTTTTTTTTTTTTTTGAGTTGGAGCCTCACTCTTGTCGCTCAGGCTAGAGTGCAGTGGCATGCTCATGGCCACCCCAGCCTCTACCTGCTGGGCTTAGGCATCCTTCCACCTCAGCCTTCCAAGTAGCTCGCACTACAGATGCACACCACCATGCCTGGCTAAGATCACATCTTAAAGTTGAACATGTTAGATTCAAATTGTAGTTTTGATATTAAGAAAATACCTTTCTAAACACCATAAATATGGATATTTGCAATAGTAGGCTTTTAACAGAAACTTTTATGGGTCTTGTGATGAATTATTTACTAGGCAGCCATAAGCAGCCTTTTTTAGAACCAAAATAGGCAGTTATTTACTGGGCAGCCTTTTTCATAAACAAAGAGACCAGAATAGGAAGCTATGTCTACCCATTCCCATCTCCAGACTCCTGCATAGTAAAGTATAACATACTGTAGAGTGAGATGAGCTGGTCTGTACAGTGAATATATGGTAAAAAATAAACAAATCTATCAGATAATGAAGAGGGTCTTGGCTGGGGATTTTATTTGTAATATAACATTGTTACAATAAACAAGCAGCGACAAAGAAGGGCTTAACTTGACCTTTTATAGTTTCTACATGTTCATGAAAGGTACACTACAGTATACACTAGCTTTTGGATTAATCCAACACCTCTATTATGCCAGTTTAGTTGTAACAAACTTGTGGCTTTTAATTATTTCATCTGTTGGCAATTCCGTTAAAATCGTCCATCTAAATCTAAAGGAAGACTGAGGCAAATCTGGATTCATATGCCAACCCCAACATTTACTAGTCCTGTGAACTTGGACCACCAAATTTCCTCATTTGCAAAATGTAGAACTTCATACTACATGTAGGGATGTTGTGAACTTTAGAGAAAATGAATGCAAAATATCTGGGAAAGATATTGCCCTGGAAGAGCAGGGAAAATGGTTTTCTCTTGGTGACTTGATTTAGGAGTTGACCTACATATAGAAGCATATACATATAAGAGCAGCTACATACAAGAGCAGCTTAAAAATTGATTTTTTTACTCAACTCTGTCAATAAGACAGATTTTAGTGTCATATTTGAATAATTTAATAAGTCAAACAAGTATCTATAGATTACTAGAAGCCACTCTGTTTATGAGCTGATTCCTTGGTTTCAACCAAGAACTCAGGAAAAGAAAGAAATCTCAGTTTCCTTCCCCGAAGGCAGTAACTATTAGCTCAAATCAAATTTCTTGCTCATCAGAGTTTGAGAAAGAGTATCTGTTGTTTTGGCATGAGACTAGTTACACATTCATATTCATGGGATGGTGGCATGTCAGGTGTTCATTGTCCATCTGAGTTGCTTTTCAGCAGACGTGCACTAGGCACTTGGCAGAAGTGACCTTATGTACATACTTAATATTCAGTTTGTGTGTTTATATATCTGTCAATGAAAACTTCTAACTGTATTTAAATAGTGCTTATGATTAAGGGACAGACCATTGACTGATATACGTCAGGTTCCTTATGTAGTAAAAACAGTTTGTGAAGGTAAGACTTGTGGTTGAAGTTGAGTGAATTTTGGGCAGGGAAGAGAGGCACACAAATAATCCTTGATCTGGTTCTTACAGGTTGCACTAACAATGAGGTTAATGACTGAAAAAGTGTGTTTCTAAAATGACTACATCATCTCCATTTATTTTACCCTACAAATGATAAAATAAAAACATTTTTCAAACAATCTATATTTATTTCTGGGAAGTTGCTTATCGGGTTTTTGAATTTTTCTTTAATCAATTATTTATAATGAACATTTTTAATTTTTGCTCCTTGAGTAGTTTTGCTCTTTTCTTTGAAAAAAAATGAGTAACATAGAAATATTGAAAATATTTTTCAATTGATATATTTTTAAAAAGCAGTTTCTTCACATTGAGAAAACATTATTTTCTATGTTCATATTGTTCATATTCTTACTGGTTTGGTTTGGATTTAGAAAAGTAGTTTAGGGATCAAATATAAATTTTCTACCTACCCATGGACCAGTATTCCACATGAAAGCGAAAACATTGATAAAAACATATTACGAGATCTTCCCATCTCATCTCTTTTTCTTTCTCCACTAAAAGGAACAGCCATTTTTACCACTATATTGATTATATCTTTAAAAATGGTACTGTATTTATTTGATATATATAACATGATATTTTGATATACCTATGTGAAATGTTACCACAGTCAAACAAGTTAACATATTCACTTATACTTTTTAAAAAAAGGTTAACTTATTCACTTATACCTTTTTTAAAAAGTTATTAAATGTTCATGTTAATATTTTTAGCTTGTACAAAGAGGTTAGGAAATTAGTTTTTATGCCCTAGGAATATGTGATTCTTCTTGAAACATTCAATGTAATGTCAAGCAATACTTTGGCTGTAGGAGATGTTAGTCCTTGTTGTGTATTTAAATACTAAAATTTAATGTTTGACAGGCAATGGCACAAGTCAAACCTTGGGAGACTCTAAAAGCAGTTCTACATCTTACATACCTACTGTCAAATAAGAACATTATATAACTTATTATCTAGAGCTGGGGTAATTAGTCAATGTTTATAAAATAATATAGAGTTAGTAAAAAGTTACATCTGGACTTTTTTTTCCATTGATGTTGTACACAGTGTAATGATACCATTTTAAGGGACGAAGGTGGATCCCATTTGCTTGCATCAGATTTTGAGGAATCAAATCAGGAAGCAACAACTGGTGCTGTACTAGAGACAGTAAAAATCAAAAAGTTTGGATATGGGAAATCTATTAATCATTATTTTGCTAGGATTCTTAATAGAATTTTCTATGTGTGTTGTCTACTTTGCTTGTGATCTAGAGCACAATGCAAATTTGACCAACGTAATAAACATTTGTCAAGTTTTCCATTTCTAAATACCCTTATTTTCATATTTACCTTGGGAGGCAATGAATGGAAGAATTACTGCTATGAACTAAGCTCTTTTGGTTACTGAAGAAAATAAGCTACTTTGGTCATTGAAGCGAGAATCTACCAGCACCAAACTGGCCCGAATCTCTTCAAAACATTCTCATTTTTATCAGATTGCTAGTCATTGAGAAGAAAAGTAATCATGTCAAGCGATATCACACGTAATATAAAATATGTGCATCTGCCTTTTGCTATGATTTAAATGTATTCCCCACATAAGTATTGTGTAGAAACTGGATGGCCAATGCAATAATGATTAGGTAACGGGGATACCTCTTTTGTGAATGGGATTAAGGCCCTTATAAAAGAGGCATTTGCAGCAACATGGATGAGCCTGGAGGGTATTATGTTAAGTGAAATATATCAGGCACAGAAAGATAAATAGTGCATGTTCTTTCACTCATATATGGGTCTCATATATGAGATCTTATGGAGGTAGAAAGTAGAATGGTGGTTAAAAGAATCTGGGAAGAGTAAGGGAAGGAGAGATGAAGATAGGTTAGTTAATGTGTACAAAAGTACAATTAGACAGAAGAAATAAATTCTAGTGTTCAATAGCACAGTAGGGTGACTGTAGTTAAAAATACTTTATTGTATATTTCAAAATCCCTGGAAAAGATGATTTAGAATGTTCCCAACACAAATAAAAGACAAATGTTTGAGGTGATAGATATCCCAAATACCCCGATTTGATCATTACACATGGTAGACATGTATCAAAATATCATATGCATTGAAAAAATGTGAACAATTTTTATGTATCAATGAAAAAGATGCTTCACATGGTGTCCTGCCCTTTTCTCCTTTCTGTCCCTTCTGCCACCTGAAGATCCAGCGTTTCTTTTCTCCACAGGACATAACAAGGAAATATCTTGGGAGGAGATGCCAGCCCCTCCCTCACCAGACACCAAACCTGTGGCACCTTGATGCAGGACTTCCCAGCTTTCCAGATTTCTGTTCTTTATAAATTTCTGTCTATTTTGTTTTGTTGTAGCATCACAAATGAACTAATACATTTGCCTTTGTAAGAAAAATGATACACTCTATTTGAGAACATTCATATGCTGAAGTAGAGCAATTAAACAAATGAGCTCTAGCTGTTTCAACCTGTTTAAATATATGTATGCTTTCAAAACTTACATATAAAAAGCTAACACATTAACTGATAACTTCAATTTATTTGTGGAGAAAAACTAAAGACAGGAATGTAAAATTTCCTATTTTGTAGAAAACGTTTATCAGCTTCTTATTTTGTTGCAAAAAAGCAACTGAAACCTAGGTATTGGTATAAAGAGATGTTAAAATAACTCTCGCATCTTAATAGAAAACTGCATTAGCATTTTGTTTTGCTTTGTCTGGCTTATCATTTTGTACTCGTATAAAATTTTGCTGAATATCTACTACGACTATTCAGATTGATAACTGATGTCTCAACAAATTCAAGAACACATCTATTCCCACTGAGAGAGAGAAAGAGAAAGAGAATATGAATGAGAAAATGAAAGAAAGAATGAGAAGCAGGGGAGGTTTTCAGGAAAGGAAGAAAAATAACTTATGACTAAGCACTGATGTTCTCACCTCTTACCTGATTTAGTTTGTGTGTGTGTGCGTGTATGTGTGTGTGTGTGTCGGGTTCTCACTCTGTTGTCACCCAGGCTGGAGTGTAGTGGCATGATCACAGCTTACCACATCTTTGATTTCCTGGGCTCTGGTGATCCTACTAAGTAGCTGGAACTATAGATGTGTGCCACTATGCCAGACTAATTTTTTATTATCTTTCCTTATATTGCCTAGGCTGGTCTCAGACTCCTGTGTTCAAGTAGTCCTCCTGCCTTGGCCTTTCAATGTTCTAGGATTACAGACGGAGCCACCACGCCCAGCTGACTTAGCTTTCCAACCTCAACAAACTCAGTAGTGATTCATCACAGAGTTACATGAGGCCCTATAGCTTCATGAGACTTTCATCCAGTCAAACATACTTCCAGACTGGTCCTTTTTGCAACAGTAATACACTATTACTGTTCTGTAACTATTTGTCCTATGACAAAGTCTCACAAAAATTTACTGTATGCGTGTATCATAAATGTTTATCAGCTAATTGACACATATGTCCATGTAGAGAGGAACATTGATGAGATTGTTGTGCTCTTGCTCCAGGTTATCCTAAGTATAGGACACATAACCTGCTGTAGATAGCTCATTTTGCATCTGACTGTACTGGTCCAAGCATTGCATGTAGCTCTAGAAAATTCCCATGTGTCCTGAGTCATGCTCTGCAGAATGTTCACCTCACCTATGCATTCCCACCATCTCCCAAACGCCATTCTTTTGCTTATATATTTGTTAAAGCATACACTTCTATCAGTAATGCGAGATAAATTCTATTGATCACATTATTTCATTAAATGTTTGTAAAGTGCTATCTCATTGAGACCTTGATTTGCATTGCTCTCATCTCCAATGAAATTAAACATTTTTTCACTTATTTTATTTATTTATTTTTATTTTAAAGATGTGGGGTACAATTCAGAATGGGGTATACAAATGGTCATTGTACAGGTAAGGTTCAGGTCTCACTTTGGTCCCTACTTCACCTGGTTTGAGATCAGGTACCCTTATTGATGAAGTGTGCCCACCCCCCCACAGGCAGTTTCCCACTACTGCCAATTCCTTTCTTATAGTTGTATGATAATTGTTCAGGGTCTGCCTATGAATGAGAATATGTGGTACTCAGTTCTTTGTTTCTGTGATAGATCACTGAGTATTATAGACTTTAGATCCATTCAAGTTGCTGCAAAGTTCATAGTTTTGTCCTTCTTTATGGCTGCATAATATTCCATTGTATTTCTGTACTGCATTGTTTAAATCAAGTCCACTTTTGATAGGCAGCATGGATGGTTCCATGTTTTTGCTATTGTGAATAATGCTGCAATAAACATGCGTGTGCAGGTATCTTTTGCTTTCTTTTTTTTTTTGAGTTGGAGTCCCACTTTGTCGCCCAGACTGGAGTGCAGTGGCCACTCCCGGACACCGCAGCCTCGACCTGCTGGGCTCCAGTGATCCTTCCTCCTCAGCCTTCCAACTAGCTGGAACTACAGGCGTGCGGTACCACGCCCGGCTAAGTTTTGATTTATTGTGGAGCTGAGGTCTCGCCAAGTTACCCAGGCAGGTCTCGAACCGGCGCACTCAGGCAATCCACTCACCACAGCCTCCCAAAGCGCAGGATTACAGGCTGAACCACTGAGCCCGGCTAGTTATCTTTTTCATAGAGTGATTTAAGGCAGGATCCTGTAAGGTGGATAACTTACATAGTTTTGCTTATTTTTCCCCCTAAAATGTTACTGAAACCTGTGGGAACACTTAGTCTGATCATTTGATTTAGTCCTAAAAATTTGTGGAGACCACAGAAAAATTGTTAAAAATAATTCATATAAAAATAGTAATTATTATTATTTGTTAATTAATTTGTTTTGTAGAAATGGGGTTTTGCTATGTTGCTTAGACTGGTCTTGACTCCTGATTCTCCCACGTAAGCCCCCCAAAGTGCTGATATTACAGGCATGAGCAATTCTCCCCAGACTAATTATAAAAGAAAATTTTTATGTGCTTATTTTTTGTGAGCTTGACAATCCTCTCACCCTCACCCTACTCCCTACAAAAGTTATAGTGAGAATCTTTGAATTGTGAAACTGTAACTGATTTGGTACAAATTGGATCATCTTTGGTATATACTATGTTTGCTTATTCCAGTTAGATGTGTGTATTTGATTGGATGTTTATTTCTTGCCTCTTGTCTTGAGTTCTCATTACTAGTCACACTGAATCCTTAGCTTTTGCTAATGTAATTGGTCAAAGTGTAGGTTCTGAGTATGTAGTCTATATTCATGAATACTTATGAATGGCTTTGATTACATCAAGTATACTCTGTAAAACAGAACAAAGTTGTAGGCAACACTTCTTGATGTTAAATTACGCTACAAATCTATAGTAATCAAAATATGACATAAAAACAGTCACATAGACTAGTGAAACAGAGTGGAAAGCTGAGAAATAAGTCCACATATATGGTCAACTGATCTTCAACAAGCACATCAAGAATAAGCAATGGTGAAAAGACAGTCTCTTCAATAAATGGTGTTAAGAATACAGGCAATCCATATGCAAAAGAATGAAATTGTATCATTAGCCTATACCATACACATAAATCAACTCAGAATGGTTTAAAGACCTAATCATAAGACCTGAAACTGTTAAAACTCCTAAAAAAATAGGAAAGAAGCTTCTTGATATTGATCTCAACAATCAATTTTTGAATATGATATCAAAAGCACAGACAACAAAAGCAAAAGTAAGCAAGTGGGACTACACTAAACTAAAAAGTATCTGCAAGCAAAGGAAATAATCATGAAAACAAAAAATCAATCTATGGAATGGGAGAAAATATTTGCAAACCATATATCTGATAAAGGGTTAATATCTAAAGTATATAAAAACTATAACTAAATAGTAAAAAATAACCTTAAAATGAACTTAGGACCTGAACAGACATTTTTTTTTCAAAGAAAAAATAAGCTGGCAAATTTTTTTCAGAGAGGATATAAAATGATATATAGAAAGATACTCAATATTATTTATCATAAGGAAAATGAAAATCAGAACCGTAATGAGATATTGCCTCACACCTGTGAGGATGGCTATTATAAAACAACAACAATAAAATAAAACAAGTGTTGACAAGAATGTGGAGAAAAAAAGGGATCCTTGAAATACTATTGGTGGGAATACAAATTTGTACACCCATTATACAATACAGTATGAAGATTTCTCAAAAAATTAAAAATAGAACTACCGTATGACCCAGCAATCCCTCTTCTGGGTATTTACTCAAAGGAATTGAAATCAGAACTTCAAAGAGATATTTGCACTTCCATGTAGATTGTAACATTATTCATAATATTCAAGAGTTTGATGTCAATAAATAGATGACTAGATAAAGAAAATGTGTTATTTACATGCAATCGAATATTATTCAGCCTTAGAAAAAAGGAAGGAAATCCTGTCATTTGTGATACTATGGATGAACCTGTATAAATAAATTCTGGAAAGCTAATGTATATCATGGTGACTTTATGTAACAATATTATATTGAATACTTGACATTTGTGAAGGGGATAGTCCTTAAGTGCTCTTATTTCTTATTACAGTTATGTTAATTATCTTGATTATGGTAATTATTTCACGATGTATAAATAAATTGTCATCAAGTTGCATACCTTAAATATATACAATAAAATTGTTAATGTATAATTCTCTGGTTTTGATAGAATGCTCAGTACAAAAGAACTTTTATGCAAGCAGTAATGACAATGTGATATGTGAGGATTTGTCGTATTTGTGTTATGATTCAATATCAAAAAATCATTTATTGGAGAGTTAATTATATATATAAGTTAACATCTAAAAATTTAAAAAATGAAGACCAATAGGAAAAAAAATTCCCTAGAAGATGCAAGCTGCCTTCTTTCTTAATAAAATGACTTGATGTGCTATTTTTTCTTCATGAAACTGAATTCTCTCTTGTGGCTTCTGCAGAATTGATACCATGTATGATCTCTGAGGGAAGAGAATACTTTTTTTTTTTTGAGTTGGAGTCTCACTCCGTCGGCCAGACTGGAGTGCAGTGGCCGCTCCCGGCCACCGCAGCCTCAACCCTCTGGGCTCCGGCGATCCTTCAGCCTCAGCCTTCTGAGTAGCCGGAATTACAGGCGTGCGCTATCACGCCTGGCTGATTTTTGATTTATTGTAGAGATGAGGTCTCACCAAGTTGCCCAGGCGAGTCTCAAACCTGCGGGCTCAGGCAATCCACTCACCTCGGCCTCCCAAAGTGCGGGATTACAGGCTGAGACACTGAGCCCGGCTGGAAGAGAATACTTTAAACCTCCAATATGAAGTGAAATCTCTTTAATTTGGGTCTGAAAATTGATCTTCATGGTACATACACAAAATATACATGATATACTGCGAAACTTCATTAAAATCTCCCCACCCAACAATAGCTGTAGCATTATATAGAGCTGCATCACACCTGAATATTCTTTGTATTATACTGCGAGAGGGGTATCCACAGAGCTAATGGAATAAGGAGAAGGGTTAATGAACTTACAAGAGGTGGTCAGGAAAAAAATCTTGGCAGAGATGAATTTTAAAGATTTACTAAGAGTTAACTTGGTGAGGTGGAGGACCATACATATGGGCAACTACAGTGCATAAAATCTATCGAGCTTTAAAAGATGGCCCATTTCCTTTTGTGGCTTAAAAGAGATTGATATCATCTGCCAATTAAAATCTTTAGTATGGCAGTGTGAGGATCCTGCCACCATCACCAACACCACTGGAAACCACGCTGGTGGTTAGCATATGTAAATCTATCTCATACACATTCATTCAAAGTGACATTCATATCAAAATAGATCATTGCACACAAGAGACAGAGGGCAAATTCTAGCCACAAATCATGTGCCAAGAGGGTGGTTTTCCAAAAAAGATTCCCCAAGGTCTCTTTCTTTACCAAGGGCAAAGTGTTCCAGTATTCCAGCATGCCACATGTTTCTATTCGAGCAGATGGCAGAAAGGTTTGGCTGCAATGTGGAACTTGTTAAGAGGGAAGGCTTTCCTGATAGAGATCAAGAAGGCTGCTTAAATTGACTTAGTGGTGGGATGGTTTGTAATCCATTTATGTTAGTGAGCATAATGCTTTTATAATTACTTATAAGTGGATTGAAAGCCTCTAGAATCAACTCATGGGAAAAGGCTGTTTGTCTGCTGCTTAGGCTTCTACTGAACACTTCAGATAGTATATCCATTCCTTTTTCATGACTTTTAATAATGTTTTACATACCCTCATCTTTTACTATTTTGACTATAAAATGTTATTTTGCCTGTCATGGGAATAGGGGTCAAGGATCATAAAAGGGTTGCCTTTGGGAAATGGCTTGATGATCTTTATGAACAATATCACGACTAACCGCTAAAATATGACCACAATCACTACTACCCCAGGTACCATGTTGTATAGGTGAGGATATACTCACTAGTTTTTGATATGGTCACAGACGACTCCCAAATCTTAGTGGTTTAAGACAAAAAAAGTGTATTTCTCTTTCATATAAAATTTACTCTGCAAAACTTTCCAGGGTAACTTTTCTCCATGTGTTGACACAGCATTCTAATATGTGGAGGCTAAAGCAACTCCATCTTGGATGCTAATCCATCATGTTGATTTTGAATTAACCCCTGTTCCAGGAATGCTTCTAAGATTTCTATTTTATCTACTGTGCCTTGTGTAAGAACATGTACTTACTGTAAATTCTGCTCTTAGGTCAAAACAACTTTGATGTTATCATACTTATCATAAATCCTGCTTTTAAGCAATTGCCCTATACCTTTCTTTCCTTATGATAAAAGCCCTGGGTTTGGGGAATAGTGTCCTGGGGATCTACCATCATGTCTTGCTGCTGCCCGAGACACAGACATGGATTCTCTTTGTAAGTTCCTTTTAAGTGTGTGTGTGTGTGTGTGTGTGTGTATTTCTGAGCAACTATATATGTCAACCTCTTTTTTTGACCTCTTAGCTTCCTCAGTCTTTTGGGAGTAGGTGTGTGCTCAGTCTTTTGGGAGTAGGTGTGTGTGTGTGTGTGTGTGTGTGTGTGTGTATTTCTGAGAAACCATATATATCAACCTCTTTTTTTTGCCTCTTAGCTTCCTCAGTCTTTTGGGAGTAGGTCCTGCCCATCATGGAACAAAAAACTACTTGAATTTTATGGCATCCTCATATAAACACATTTCCATAATCTCCCAAGCAGGAAAACAGAGTGCTGGTTGGTCCTGCTCTGACAACTAAATGTTCAAGCCTAGAAGTGGCACAAGTCTATTCTGTCTATAATCCATTGGCCAGAACTAGTCATAAGACCCCATTCAACTGCAAGCTGGACTGGGAAGCTTAATCCTCTTATATATCAAAAGGGGGAAGAAATCAAATAAAGGAAAACATTCATAATCTACTTTGAAATAAATTGTTTTAAATTTACAAAGCAATTTTGTACAGCAAAGGTTATATGCTCACTTTAAAATGAGAGGCAATGTAGATTAGGTGTTGGAAGCTTGAGTTCGTAGTCAGATAGTCTTGGGTCTCCAATATATAATCTGTGAGGGCCTAGGGAAGATATAATTCTTAAACCTGCTTTATTTTTTGTTAAATTAGGATGAGATTACATACGTTATAGAAATGGTTTGAGGCTTAAATGCAATGGATAAAATGGATAGCATAGTTTCTGACACTTAAGTGTTCAAAACACTTGAGCTTGTATTATTAACAGGAAACTGATGGTGAGATGTTAAGAAATACATGTCTAATGAGTGAGAGAATAATCATCTCAAATATTTTAGTGGAACAAATTGACTCAGAAGACAAAAATTTTTAAAGCTAGCCAAACTGGGTTCAGAATACATGTTTGTCTAATATCAAGGCTCTGCTTTTCCCACTTTATTACAGTGCCTCTTGTTTTGACATGGGATGCATTAGCAGGTTGTCTCAAACCTTCTTCATAAACAGCCTCTCTCTGTAACCCAACCTCCCCATTCTAGCCTGACCCTATCCACAGAGAGGACTTAGATTTAACCACAATTGCTCCAACATTTAGCAAAGAAGGCAGGCAATACAGTGTGTTGTGTCAGGAAATTTGGGCTCTAGTCCTAACTTTATCACTCAATACTTGTGTGACCTTAAGCAGTCACTTAGGTTCTCAACTATAAAATATGAGATAATAGAAGTTGGTGTGTAACAAATATAAAATGGTATAAGTTTCTGATCTGACTTCACAAGGCTGTGGGAATCAAATAAGTTAAGAGATTTAAAACCACTCTGAGATATACTTAGGGTCTTAACAGAAGATGTTGTTGTTGAGACAGAAAAGAGTTCAATCTAGAAAGAAGAAGACAGCACAAAGTCTCACATAAGCACGTGACACATGCATTTGGTTTCACTGTAAGGAACTATAGTGAGAACAGTTACTTGCCCAAAAGTCTTGAACCCTGTAGACATGTACACTGCCCTGTTTGTTATCCAGCCTGACTTGCTGTCTGCCTCCTAGCCAGCTACCAAGGTTGCTTCTTTTGAAAAATCGATGAAACGTATATTATTGACATTAAAATTGTTCCTTCTTAGGCAAACATTTCTCAGCACACAAAAGCATGATAAAATTTGAACTTAGTCATATATAAAAAATATCTGCTCTTCAAAATATGTTGTTAAGAAAGATACTATTAAGAAAATATAGTTTATAGATGATAAGCTACAGATTAGAGGAACATATTTGCAAAACAAATATTTGATAAATATTGTATCTGTAATACATACATAACTTAAACAACAATAACAAGAAAAGTAAAGGCAAACTAACATTTAAAAATGAGCCAACCTCGGTGGCTCAGCCTGTAATCCCAGCACTTTGGGAGGCCAAGGAGAGTGGATTGCCTGAGCCCATGGGTTCGAGATCCACCTGGACAACTTGGTGAGACCTCATCTTTACAATACATCAAAATATAGCTGGGCATGGTAGCGAGCGTCTGTAGTTCCAGCTACTTGGAAAGCTGAGGCAGAAGGATCGCCAGAGACCAGCAGGTCGAGGCTGCAGTGGCTAGGAGCGTGCCACTGCATTCCAGCCTGGGCGACAGAGTGAGACTCCAACACAAAAAAAAAAAAAAAAAAAATGAGAGAGAGGAGACTGTTCCAAAGCAATTTGGAAGTGTGTCTTGGGCTAAAGTCCTCAACTTTGGCCTAAATAAACTCTCTATATTAATAAAATTTAAAAAAATGAGGGCAAAGTATATTAGCAAATATTTTGTCAAAGAGGATAAAATACTCCTGCTGGGCTCAGGCTATCCTTCCACCTCAGTCTTCTAAGTAGCTGGAACTACACGCCCAGCTTATTGTTTGATTTATTGTGGGGACAAGGACTTGACAAGTTGCGCAGACAGGTCTTGAACTCCTGGATTCAGGCAATCCTCTCGTCTCCGCCTCCCAAAGAGTGTCCAGCCTCATCTGATTTAATAATAAAAAAGATTCTCTCTATGTAGAGTAGCAAAAACTTAATACTGACAAAACCTAGGCCTATGTGCAGCAAACTAGCCATTAGCCAGGGTTAAAAATTTTTTTCCAGGTATAATTTACTTACTCCTTCAGTTGGTTCCGGTGCTTCTTTGGCATACCCCCGTCATTATGCTTCTTTTTAGTTCCTTTCTTTCTTCACTACAGGGTACTCCAGGCTTGTCTTTTATATTCCCTGTCCCAACCCTAGAATCAGCCATTTCTCCAAGGAGCCTTGGTTTCTTTTATTGAGAATGGCATTAGAAACCAAGATCTAGGTGCTAGATGTGCTTATTGCTATGGAGGTATCATTTCATCGTGGCTTTCTCAGCAAACAGAGCAAGAAAATATATATGTACCTATTAACCCATGTATATAAACATATCTATAAATATTTCTATGTGACCACCTACATATGTATATTAAGCTACAAATTATTTCAAAATGATCTCTCCGATTCTAATAATTACTATGTGGATCATTCCAGCCTTTTTCTTTGCTTGTCTATAACCTCTCACTCCAACAGTGAGAAATCTGGTTCTGACCATGACAATCCATACCTGATCATTCCATCCCAGTATATATTCAATTCCAGAATTGTTAGCCCATACCCTTATGGGAAAGAATTTTAGCAACTGAAGTCAGTGCTTGAGTGTAGTAGTTTTTACTCTAGTCTTCCAGATGCCACTCTTTTTCAACGTTACTGAGATCAGCAACTTTTTCTTCCATTCTCTTTAGTGAGGTTATTTCATACATTCGTAATAAAGTCACATTCTTTTTTCATAATCTGAATTTCATCTTAGTATCCCTGAGCAACTAAATGTTTTTAAAATTCATATGCATCAAGGCTTACTCTTTGTGTTATAAATTGCTATGGGTTTTGAAAAATGCATAGTGTCATGTACCACCATTACCATTATTATACAGATTGGTTTCACTGCCCTAAACAATCTCTTATGCTTCATCTGTTCAACATTTCATCCTTCCCAAACCCCTTGGCAACACCTGGCTGTTTCACATCTCTATAGCTTTGTCTTTTCGAGAATGTCACATAATTGAAATCATACAATATGTAACCTTTCCAGATTGTTGTTTTTTCCTTGGAAATATGCATCTATGTTTTTGTGTGGCTTGATAATTCATGATAGCTCTCTCATAACTGAATAATATTTCACTTCATAGATATACCACAGTTTATCTATTCGCAATTGAAGGACATCTTGGTTTCTTTTAGGTTTGGCAATTATGAATAAAACAACTAAAGACATTTGCATGCAGACTTTTGGGTGGATATGTTTAAAGTCAGATTGGTAAATGCATAGTAACTTGATGGCTGGATTTTGTGGAAAGATGTATATTTAACTTTGTATGAAACTGTCAAATTGTTTTCCAAAGTAGCTTACCATTTTTTTCCCACCAGCAATGAATAAGAGTTTCTGTTTCTCTGAATGCTCATCAGAAATTAGTATAGCTAGCATTTTTTTTACCTTCAGTACTTAACAGGTGTGTAGAGTTATCTCACTGTTGCTTTAATTTGCATTTCTTTAATTAAAATGATGTTGGGCACCCTCTTATACACTTATTTTCCATATGTATATCTTCTTTGGTGAAGTATCTTTTCAGATCTTTTGCTTTTTAAAATTGGGTTATTTTGATTGTTGAGTTTTAAGAGTGTTTAATATATTTAGTATTCAAATCCTTTATGAGATATGCATTTTGTGTGTGACTTTGAATTTCCTTAACGTTTGTTTTTTCACAGAGAAAAAGTTTTTAAATTTTAATAAAGTCAAACATATATATATAGATCATGATTTTGGTGGTGTTCCTCATCACCAAGCCCAAGGTCATATAGATTTTCTAAAAGTTTTCTTTTAAAAGTTTTATAGTTTTGCATTTTTACATATAGATCTATCATCAATTTTGAGTTAATTTTTGTGCAAAGTGTAAGATGTGTGTCTAGATTGTTTTATTTCTTAAATCTATTATTAATGTTTCCATTTTTATTAGGTTATTTGTCTTTGCAATCTATATTAAAGAAATGATATAATCTGATTATTACTCTCTTATCAATTACATATTTTAAAAATATTTTCTTCCAGTCTGTAATCTGTGAACTGCCTTTCTTTTAAAAATATATACATTAGCATAGTATTAATCATATATGCAACTCTAGACACTATTCACATTGTATTTTATTGGATATAGTAAGCTTACATATGGAAATTTTAAGCTTAATTCTAGAGCTAAGAAATTAATCAATCTTGTCTTTTATGATTAGAATTTTGCCCTATCTTTGACATTCTTTTTTATTTTAAGAAAAATATGTATTTTATTCTATTTTCTTCTAATATTTTTCTAATTACATTTAAAATATTATTACACATAAAGTTTATTCTTAAATAAAATATGAGATGGAGATCCAGTTCAAGTGTCTCCCATATGAGTAAGCAATTGTTTCAACAACATTTATTATCTACCTTCTGGTTTTCTTGTTGATTTTTGTTGTTACTTCTGATATAGATGAAGTTCCCATATATGTGTTTAACTAGAGTTTCTGTTCTGTTTCTTTGGTCTATTTGTTTAAGCATTCACCAATAAAGTGTTTTTATATTTATTTAAATAAATTCAAAACTTTGAAATCTTAGTAGGGTGAATTTCTACTTATTCTTCTCTAGATTTCTCTTAGTTCTTATTAATGGCACAGCTGCTATTGAAAGTCGTATAGAGATTCCTGAAAAAAATTAGAATGAGTACTATCATATGATTCAGTAATTGCATTTCTGGGTATTTACCCCAAAGAACTGAAATCAGGGTTTAGAAAAGGTATCAGCACTCATATGCTTCTCATAGCCCTATTCACAAATAGCTAAGATATGGAAACAACCTAAATGTCTAACATCAGCTGAATGGATAAAGAAAGTGTAATGAAATATCATTCAACCTTTAAAAAGAAGGCAATTTTGCAACATGCAGCAGCATAGATGAAACTTAAGGACATTATACTAAATGAAATAAACCAGATGCAGAAAGACAAATATTTGAAAATTCCACTTATACAAAGTATCTGAAATAGTCAGATTCACGGAGTCAGATTGTGGGATGGTGGTGGCCAGGAGTTGGGAGAAGGGAATAAGGGAGGTTTGCTCTTCAGTGGGCACACAGTTTAAGTCAAGGAAAAAGAATAAGCTCTAGATATCTGCTGTGCAACATTGTACCTGTAATAAACAATTATCATGTTAAGTGTTTATACCATAATAAGGCAAAATTTAAAAAATACTGATTTTACTTATCAAATTCAATGAAAAACAAATTAGAATTTTTTAAAGAATTGTATTAAGTTTATAAATTAATTTGGACATAACTGTAATATTTCAGGTTTTGAATATTCCTATCTATAAATATGGTATATACACTCATATATACTTAGACATTTTTAATGTTCTTAATAATGTTTACTTTTTTCTCTTTGTAAAATTTAACGTATATACTTTTAAACTGATTTCTAAGTGTCTTATAATGCTTGTTGCTATTGTGAATGGTATCTATATATTCTTCATTGTATTTGTGAATTGATTCTTTTAGCATATAAGAAATGTATCAATTTTCATACATTTATCTTACAACTAGATGTCTTTTTAAAATCAGTTTTAGTACTTTATATTTTTTCTATGAGATAATATATATCATCAGTTAACAATGATATTTTTTCTTTAATAATCTTTATTTTTTAATTGTGCTATTGCATTTTCTAGGAGTAGAAGCAGTCATCACAAGAATCTTTCTCTTGATTAAAGAGAGTATTTCTGAAATGCCAGCATTAGAAAATTGTATTATCTATAGGTTTTATTAGAAACACTTCTCAAGTTAAAGACATCCTGTTTTATTTCTAGTTTCCTAAAAATATTTGCACTAAAATTAGTTTTAACTTTTTAAATACTTATATTTTGCATGTGGTCCAGCAATCACAGAACTTTTCATCTGATAATGTGATAAATTATAATCAATCATATATTCACTTCTTTCTATAAATATTTGTTGAATGTTTATGACTAGAATTAGAGTATTAGGAAAAGAGAGTTAGGAAAATAGGCGATCATCATCAGAGAATCAAACACATGCAACTGGAAATGTACAGAGATTGCAATTATAGAAATGTAAATTCTGTTGAATAAGCATGGAAATGGGTACCTGAGACGGCACAAAGGACAAGATTATCTAAGGGGAAGTGTTCCAGGAAGTAATGAGTATTAAAGAAATAACCTATATACATTTGAAATCACCAAGAATTAAGATAGAAGTAGTGTTGCAGGCACTGAGCCAAGAGCTACAATCATTAAGACATGAAGGAGAGCAACAGGAAATGGTAGTAGTGGTATAATGCCATGAGATCCAAAGCTGGAAGTTTTCCAGGATTAGGGAGGGAGAACGGTCTAGAAGTGGGAATGACTGACACAGTAGTTACCCTCTTCCAATCAAGGGGGCTAGCTATGTGGACACAGCTTCTCGAGGAAGGGTCATGTGGTTGTAAGAATGAGATGCTAAAGAACGTTAGGGAAGACTTTGAGTATATGAGGAATTTTGCTAACAATTGACAATGAATTCCAGAGATTATGGTAAAAGGAATTCAAGAATATGAGATGGAGTGGTAAGGAGATGGTGATTGAATAGGACTATTCAAAGAAGTTTATGGAGGTTAGAGCAATGGAGCTAAGGATGACTCGGAGGCCTGAGTCTTCTAATGATGTAATGAGCATAAAAAACTTAGACTAGACAGATGCAACATGGATAAGGGGGAGAAGCCTTTGTGTACTGGTGAGGTAAGGAGGGGTAGGTGACTGAGTTTTATTCTGACCTGTCTAAACAGGCCAAAAGGTCTGAGGGAGAATACACTTAGTTCCACTAGGAGCCAGTCTTTCCTCTGTGCTGGCGAGCCTCCTCTTACCTCCTGATCATGGTGGAGGAGATTGAATGCCTGAGGGTGGAGGGTGTAGTCATAGTTCCAGAGAGTGAGGCCCACTCTGGATCTCTGTGGGGAGTTCCCTGTGTTTCACATTCAGAGTTGATGATGAAGAATGGCTAGAAAAGTCTCATTTACATCTACCGTGAGGAAAGCCTCTTGGCCTCTGATAACTCTGGGTTGAAAAAGGTAGAAATATTTTATTTACTTTATGTGAAGGACATCAACATCTGTGTTAATAAGTGAAATCTGTCTGCAGTTTTCCTTGGTTGTAATGTATTAGAATCAAGGTCATCCTAGCCTCATAAAAGAAGTTTGGGAGAATTCCTTCTTTTATTATTCTCTGGAACAGTTTGTGTAAGACAGGGCTTTTGTGTTCCTTGAAGCTTTAGTAAAAGTTGTCTATAAAACTGTTGGAGCCTGATGGTGTTGATGTTTGGGTTTGTGGGAAGGGGAGGGTATAAGAAGGTGGGGGTAGTAAGAAGACTTTTTTTTAACTCTCAACATAATTTATTAAATAGTCAATTTGTCTAGTATTTTTTAGTCAATATTGATAATTTACTCACTTTTTTTCTAGAAAATTGTTCATTGCAACTTAATTTTAAAATTTACTGGCATAAAACTTTTCCTAACATTCGGTAACTTTTGGAAAAATTGTACTCAACCTGTAGTTATATCCTCTTTCTATTTTATTTTTTTCTTGACCAGTTTTGAGATGAATTTGACTATTTTATTAACCTTTCAAAGAATAAGCTTTGGGTTTATTGTTTTCTCCTGTTTATCTATATTATTTTCTTCCTCCAACTTTCTTTACATTATCCTCTTAAATTGTGCATTTAGTTATAGTTTGTCATTATCTTATGTATCTATATCTGTGAGTAGATGCATACATCCCCATAAGCATTGCTTTAGCTACAGCCCATAAATTTTATCTGTGACTATTTCAGCTTTTTTTCATTCCCTTTTTATTTTTGGCAGCTGGATATTTGTCTTCCTTGTGAGTTCATTTGAATATTTTAAATAATTTTTCTGTTGGTAATATTTAATTTGTGGAAAGAGGGATTCCACTTTAGGTCAATTTATCATATTGCTGGTATTGAAAGACTAATATATTTCCTAAAGCTGATAATTATATATATATGTGTGTGTGTGTGTACATACATACATACATACATATCCATCTATCTATATATATTATTTATATATATGTATTTCTACTATATATATAATACTGAGGGGAGAAAAATAATGCAACAATATTGAGTTTTCTAAAAAATAAGATCCCCATGTCAAAGAGTAACAGTAACCAAATTTATAGACAGGAATATTTATTTGTAAGCTTTTATTTTATTTTATTATATTTTATTTTATTTTTTGGAGTTGGAGTCTCATTCTGTCACCCAGACTGGAGTGCAGTGGCACTCTCACAGCGGCCCTGGTGTTGACCTGCTGGGCTCTGGCGCTCCTTCTGCCTCAGTCTCCTAAGTAGCCGGAACTACAGGCACACGCTACCATGCCCAGCTATATTTATTTATTTATTTATTGTACAGACGAGGTCTCACCAAGTTGTCTGGGCTGGTCTTGAACCTGCAGGTTCGGGCAATCCACACGCCTCGGCCTCCCAAAGTGCTGGAATTACAGGCTGAGCCACCGAGCCTGGCCTATTTGTAAGTTTTCAAATGATCAATCTAAATTGTAATTCAAGTACTTCCACCTTTTTATATCCTTCTCTTTCCACAAGCATTTTGATTTCTTCATCTGAAAATAGGGAATGAGAAAGTGTTCCCTCGTTGTCTGAGGGTAAAATGAGAATAGTAGGAAAGACACTTCAAAAAGTAGGCACAGCCTTGCCTACAACATAGCATACAGAAATTCTAGTTTCTAAGAGTTTGGAGTCAGATATAGTGAGGTGTACATCAATGTGTTTTTATTTCAGGGCACCAACTTTTTAAAACACTTTACCAAATCAAAGACCTAAATGTAAAACTTAAAACTATAAGAATCTTAGAAGAAAACACAGGAGACACCCTTATGTACATTGGGATAGACAACCATTCTTTATGGTAAGCCCAAAAGCATATGCCATAAAAGATAAGATAGACAAATGGGACCTCATCAAACTGAGAAGCTTTTGCACAGCAAAAAAACCATCAAACAAGCAGGGAGACAATCCACAGAATGGGAAAAATATTTGCTAGCTCTGTATTTGACAAGGATCTAACATCCAGGATCTACAAGGAACTCAAATGAGCTGAAAGGAAAGAAACAAACAGCTCTATTAAAAAGTGGGCAAAAGATATGAATAGACACTTCTTAAAAGAAGATAGATGAGCAGCCGATAGATACATGAAAAAATGCTCAGACTCACTAATCAGCAGAGAAATGAAAATCAAAACCACATTGTGATACCACCTATTCCAGTAAAAATGGCCATCATTAAAAAGTCAAAAACAACAGATGCTGGCAAAGATGCAGAGAAAGGGAACTCTTCTACACTGCTGGTTTGGAGTGCAAACTAGTTCAACTTCTATGGAAAATAGTGTGATGATTTCTAAAAGAACTAGAAATTGACCTTCCATGTGACCCAGCAATCCCTCATCCTGGCAATATACCTGAGGAACTTAAATCATTCTATTAAAAATATACTTGCATATGCTGTAAATTGCAGCACTATTCACAATGGTAAAGACATGGAACCACCTCTGCTGCCCATCAAAAGTAAACTAGATAAAGAAAATGTGATACATATACATGATGGAGTATTATGCAGTCATAAAGAAGGACAAAATTATGGACATCACAGCAAATTGGATGGGTCGAGAGTCCATCATAGTCAGTGATCTATCACAGAAACAAAGAACTGAATACCGTATGTTCTCACTCACAAGTGGACCCTGAACATTTATCACAATACTACAAGAGAGGGATTGGTAGTGGTGGACATTACCAGGTGGGGGAGGGGAGGATGCGGTAGGCAGGATGTAACATCACTAAGGGTGCCTGATCCTAAATTAGGGGAAGTGAGTACCAGTTGGAGGCCCAAACTTCACCTGCATGTAAACTACTTATGTACTCAATCCTGACTTGCACCCCACATCTTTATAATAAAATAAAGTGAAAAAAACAAAAACAAAAACAAAAAACTCTACCACATCCTTCTATGTATATGCTTTCTGTTATTCAATATTTCATTTTTTACATTTTAACAAATATCAAATCTGTTTTTGGAAATAGAAATTATAAATGATCAATTGAAATTTGAAACTTAATGTACACATATAGAACAATAGAATATAGAATTTTTAATTTCTTTTCGTAAACTGAGAAATTTCTCACTAGATGTGACATGTTTTAACTAAATTCTAAACTAGCTGTATTTGCTTCCTGAATCCAAAGTTTAGTGATAAATCATCTTACAACTGAACTCTTCTCAAATGGATGATCCAAATTATGACAGTTAATTCATCTCTTTTGATTCATAGAAATTATCTTCTGGAGTCAGATATGTATTTATTATCTCTATGCATTTTGAATATTATAATTTTTAAAATAGTCATATAGTAGTCATTTTTTTCTCTTGACTGTAACTTGCAAATAAATCTCTCATATAGGGTAGAGTTAAATGTCTTTTCATGTATTCTATTCTATTCCTATATCTGGACACACATTAAGTAGTTTTTATGGTAACCATAGTTTTTATTAGAAGATTTACAAAATTCATTTCTACAGTGCTATAAATCTAACTATCTATGCATGCCTACATTCATTAGCCAACAAATAAGGATAGGGAGGTTATTATCCTTCCAGATCAGCTCCTAGCCTATGTCCCACATGAAGCCTGCTCTGGTGACTCTCTTTTGAGTCCCTGAAGTATCTCCTTGGGCACTGAGCATATCTGTCCTGTGCCCTCTCCTATGCTACTAGGCAATGTCCAAGTGCATGTCCTGCTAATCTATATCTGTGAAAAGGAAGCTTGCAAAATTTTAAGCTGACCTCCCTGATGAGAACTAAAATAACAATTTATTTGCAAGTATAGACTAGCAGTTTCCCTTCTGTCCATGAGATTTAGATATTATCACCGTGAGTTGCCTCCCCTTACTAATCCAGGTACTATTGGAGGTCAGGAGGTTAGTGGCCTCTCTACATGTGTTTGCAAATTCTGAAGGCCTTGATTTTTACCAAAAAGCTCTCACTGGAGTTATCTGCATACACTGGACTCTCTTGTTCCACATTACATTTTCTCTGCTTTTTATTTATTTTTTCTTTTTATCTGATCTTAATATTCAACTAAATAAGAAACCCCTATTTTTTTCTCCCTAATTCCTGTCATTTCTCCATCCTCTACAACAACATAATGCATACATGAGGAATTACTCAGTCCTGTCAGTCCTATCTGTGCAGCCCTCCAATGGAGGAGCCCTATTTCTGCATAGCTCAAGTCGGAGAGAAGACAATATAAAGCATAACCAGCTAGCTTGCGGGATTGCAGGGAGCCTCGGGAGCTCCTGGTGGGAGCAGGCTGCCTCCACGCTTACACAGCTGTAAGGCTCCTCATGTTCTTGGGCTGGCCCAGCACATGTGTGGCTTCAAAATGTTCAAACCTCAGGCCTCAAATAATCTTTTGTTCCGCTTTCCTGCTTTGTATGTTTGACTCAGTAGCTTTGTTTATTTTCTTAAAATATTTCCTTTTGGTTTGTGTTTCTTGGCATGGTCCTGTCTGGGATTTTCTAAATGCAATCTTCTTGGGACCCCTTACCATTCATAATGCCACACCTCTAGAAGGACTGTAAGTTTTCAGATGGCTTCCGCTTCCCAAGACTTGGGAGGGCACTCAGAACCACTGCCCACTTCTCTTTCTTTACCTGAGGGCTCAAGGCCTGTAGGAGCCACTGCTGTGAACAGTCTGGAGCTCCCTCACTGATGGTCCAAGTGATAAATCTAAGCCAAAGAAATCCTATATTCTCATATTCCAACTGAACTTCTTTACCATTGATGTTGACAGTACTGATTCTCTGAAATTACAACTTTCTTGACCTTATCTTTGGGGGCCTGCAACTAAAGAGACCTTTAAAAGGATACCAGGCAGATAGAAGAGCTCTCCCCAGCAACCCCAAATCTCAGAGAGAGCCTCAGGTCTTTTTAATGTAGATCTACCTGTTTTTTTTTTCTCCCCTGAGGAAAGACATAAAATCATTTCCTCAAGATTGTCAGCATTCCAAAGCAACTAGTCCAGCGGGTTCCCTGCCGCAAGTGGCCATTGCCCTTCTCAGGAGCGGAGCTCCAGGGTGGAAGCTCTTGGCTCCCTGAGCATCTCCTTCAAAGAGGAAAATACCAGTGCCTCCTGAACCAACAAAAAGACATGTTTGACTAGTGGTGATGAAATGTCTTCTATAAACACTCCCTACCTTACCCACCTCCCCTTTCTAGGACTGATTCACCACTGAAATATTTGTGTCACCCAAGTTCAAGTACAAGAAACCAAACCCTTTGGTGTGGGTCTTTCTCAAGTGCCATAGAAAGCCACATGAACTTCACTAGATAGGGAGGTAATCAAATAAGCCAAAGCAAGCTGCTGGCCTCTAGTGGGCTTGTCAGAACTACAAATGAGAAATGGGCCTGGGGATTTCTAGGTCAGGTCAGTAGTGAATATTGGGAATCCATGTTGCAGAGTGAATTCCTCTTAAAAGCTTCAGGTCTTGCCCAGCCAGACTACATACTTTCAGCACAAAAGAAAGATAGGACCAAGACACTGACCAATGTGATTTCATAGTCTGCCATCAGGAGACTATGAAATCTTATTAGTTCAGGACCCTCTTCCTCAGAGCTTGGGACCCTAATTCACATTCCTATATGGGACAGGACTTTTAGATAAGTTTTCAGAATAATAATAATAATAAAAGATACTACAAAGGGACTAGACTAATTATTTCCTTAGGGAAAGAATAAAGAAAATAATATTAAGATGGCAGAAGCACCCAATATTTCTGTATATTGTAGAGAGCATTTTCAGCAGAAAGAGTGCCAGTAATCAATACTAAATCAACATTCCCCTGGTTATAGATGAACACTGAACCCAAACTTCTTTGTGAGAAAATTCTCCTGGGGGCACCTAGTCATCGGAGAAAGACACTATCCCTGAAGTAAGAGGATTTATGATTCCTTCCCACAGATTCTTAAATTTTGTTTTCCCCTGAATTCTATGTTAGATAAAAATCATTACCCTCTCAAGATAGTCTGTACAAAGATCAGATTATTTATGATCTAACTAAAGTATATTGTTTTTATTATAGTATAATATGTAGTATGGAACATATTATATGAAAGTATATGCATTGGGCTGTTATTCTATGATGGGTATTATGCAACATATATACTGTAAGGTGAAAATAAAAAAAATATTAGTATTTTCCATGCTGGTGTTTTGAATGGTATCCTCAGGATGTTAGTTAGGGTAGTATAAAACAAAAAATTTTTATGTATTAAAATAAATGCTAATAATAGCTGATAATATAAAGTTGAAAAGGTTTCTTTAGCTAGATTTCAATAACTGAGTGTGCAAGTGTGCTTTAGAATGCTGCATTTTTCATATTTATTTTACAAAGTAACTTTTCTTCTCCACAACTAATAACATCTCCTAAGATACTAAGCTATAGAATACAGTTTAGTAAATTCGGGGTTAAGCAGTATTTCCTGTGACATACTAAACTAATTCAGCCAGTGTAATTTCAACTAGGAGGGACTAGAAGACTAATACAAGAAACCCATGTTGTTTTAATAATATTCTTTATGACCACGAAGGAGGAGAACATTTTAAAAACAGTATCTTAAAAAATTCAACTTTACATGGACTGTCTAAAAAGCAAACAAGCAAACCAATAAAAGACACTCTGGCTATAGAACACCACTTTATGGAGCTTAATGTTGTTTGGGTGTGGCATATGTTACCTTATGCTCTTTGGATTAAAAATACTTGTGTGGCTGACCTGGGAGGCTGATCACTGAATATGATTTACATGTATAAGAAAATCTGCTCTGAATTATAAAGAGCTGACTTACAATTTCACCTTGGAAATACGACTTTTTAATAAGATGACACTACCTGTAATGGAAACTTAAACTTCCTACATCATAGATGCTTAAGCAGATGTTCTCTCTTTCAAACTTTGCATTCCTTATCTATTTTGATTTAAATTAGCGAGGTGAGCCTATCCCCAGAGCTGCCATGTGAATACAGCTTGAAGAGAAAAACACTCCTTCTTCAGCATTTCAGTCCCTCTTGCAGTTCCAGTCGCACCTCCTCATGTTACTGCTAAATCAGTCAAACTGCTGGCATAAATTTGCCGCTCAGAGTAAGGCAACTTTTCTTTTTCTGAGCTAAGGGGCAGCCTCCAGGCTCCTTTTAATCTGATTGTTTTAATTCAATTTAATCTTTCTAGTAAATATTTTTCTTCAGCTGCAGAAAAGTGTAAATCAACTAAGTAGTTTGTAATCTATGTATACAGTTAACAGAACTCACACTGGCTGATGCAATGGGAGTTGATGTGAGTTTCCTTTTGCTGGGCAATCACCACAGTTACCCAAAAGAGAGAGCATTTCATGTGACAGAAATAATAGAAACAATACCTCATCCCAGTAGTGACTCTTACTCATCGATTATTTACTATATGCTGGCTATTCTCATTGGACTTGGCAAGATAGGCATTGTCATCTGCATTTTACAGATGAGTGAGTTAAGTGAGGATCAGAGAGGTTGAGTGATGTGTCCAAGGTCCTACACCTAATAGTTGGTGAAGCCAGCATCCAAACCGAAGTATGCTTGGTACCAATATCTTTGTTCTTGCTATCATGCTATGATAATTCTGCCTCTAAAAAAGTGACACACACAATTTTAACCTGTGCAGTTCTATGACTTAAGAGTTTTGAGTTGACTGAATACATATGGTTGATTTTTTTTTTCAAATGTCATGCATCTCAGAATCAAGATAAAATTGGATCTTTTAAATTTCTTCTAGAATTCTTATGGAGACACAAAAGATGGAAACTCACACCTCCACCAACATTTAGTACTGACATCTAAACTTTATCCAGAACTGAGGGTGCACACATAACTGCAAAACCATGAGTTTACATAGAAAAACATCAACTGAGGACTGCTCCTGTGATGTTGCAAGAGAAAGAGAAAGTTTGCTCCCACTAAAGCAGAGGAAGACTATTTCCTTCTTCTACTGTTGGCCCATCAATTCTGAGTAATCAAATCCTTACCATGACTTCACAGAGTTAGGGTTTAAAACAGTCAGGTTACAGAAGGCTGGGCTATGGCCTGGTGAGTAAAGGTGTGGTGATGGACGAGGACACAGAAGTAGGAAGGGTAAGTAAAAGTGAGTTAAACATTTTACATATGGAGAGAATCAAAGGTGACAGCAACAATAATAATTGCAATTTATTGAGTATACACATAAAATGATTCCTTTCCAAAAACATGCTTGTAAGATTGTATGACTCAGAGCTTAGAAAACTTAGCAAGGAGATTTTTCTTTTTCTTTCTTAGTGGTTAAGAGAATTGATTTGAGGTCAGAGGGAATTGAGTTTGAACTCATTCTGATCTTTACCAGCTCAACTATGTGACCTTGACAAATCATTAACTATTCATGAACCTCAGTTTACTGAGCTGTAAAATAAAGATAGTAATACCTTGAGGGATGCTGTGAAAATTAAATTAGGTATTATATGGAGCATGCGTAACCTGACACATAGTTGGCTTTCAAAATCAGAAGTAGTACTAGTAATAATAATAATAATAATATATGAAACTTTATTTCTATATTACAACTGGACCACGAAATAATCCTTCAAGGTAAGTAGAAGAGGTAGACCCGGGGACATTACCTGGCTACTAGCCACAAGGGCTGGATTTAAATTGAGGTCTGATTACTTTCCTAGCTAATGCCTTTTCAATTTACCATGTTTTGTCTTGCCTTTGTTAGACTGATAGATATATGCTTAAGAATATTTTTGAAAATCTTAAAAGTAAGCATTAAAAGAATTAAAAACAGATGTGTGCCTATTACAGTTTGGGAAAAGATAAAAGCAAAGACCTCCAAGTTGAAAAAAGCAAAATAAATTTAAAATATACATCACAAATATGAAGCATACTCTCACACAACGGTGGCGGGAGGGTAACCCACGTTGTGAAAATAAAGACACATGATTTTAACATTCTTATTAAAATGTTAAAACTCAACCTCCACTGAGAAACAAAAATAATGTTCATAAAACAAATGTCTACTCTTTATAAGGGTAAAACTTGAAACAAAATGACATAGTAAGATGGGCAAAGATTTATCCAGAGCTAGAGAGCTTAATTAAACCTTGTAAAATATAGTTAGGAATATCAAGTTTAGGCAGAGTATAATTCTAGCAAAAGCATTCTCAACCTAGTTACTTGAGAATGATTTCCCAGAATCCCCTTCCTTTATGCCTCCAGGTTAGAGTTGGTGCAAGTCCAAAATTCACTTCATATTTTCAAGTCAGCCCTGATTACTCTCTGAAGGTCAATGTGGTCACTGAGGAGGCAGCTAGATGTAATGGCACTAGAGGTTCTCAACTTGTTCTCAAAGTCATTTGCCATCCCCCCTGCCCCCCAACCCGCATCCATTGTTTTTTCCTGACTGCGACAACTATACAAGAGTTATGCAGAAGATTTAATTTTTCATACACTTTTTCACCAGCTTCCTTTCATGGTCCCATTCTGGCCTCTCTATGTTACTGACTTCCCAGATTTCTCTGCAAGCTATAACTTCTAACTCAAGTCAATGCTTCTGGAGAGTTGGTCCTTCCAGACCCTTATTTCCTTCGATTCTTCCGTAATTACATAAAGTCTTATTTTTATAATAAATTCTATATTCTGTGATACTCATATAGGTTCTGCTTATTAATTAAACCTTGTAAAATATAGTTAGGAATATCAAGTTTAGGCAGAGTATAATTCTAGCAAAAGTATTGACTGGGTAGATATAATCATTAAAAAAAAAAAGCAAACCCCAAATATATGTAGTAACAGCTGTTAATTTTTATTCATTGATTATTACAATATTGGATATACAAAGAAAAACCAATTAGAAATACAAAGCAAAATAGAAGTACCTCAAAAAAACTTATGTAATCATAAACTAGATCATAAGGAAAGTTTCAATAAATTCCAAAACATATAAAAGACATTTTATAGGGGTCATTCTCAGAATTTGCAATAAAACTGTAATTAAGTTTTTGGTTCAAATTTTGAAAAAGATTTTTTCCAACTAAAATAAAAATGATACACTTCTTAGATAATTTGTTCCAAAATAATGTAGAAAAATACAGAGATTTAGAACATTACATATCAAAAGCTATACTCAGGGAAAAATGTATAAGTTTAATTCTTCACCATTAATAAAAAAATAATGAAAATAAAATTGTGAAATGAATAATTTAAGAATATAGTAAGATAAATCTAAGAATATTAGGAGAAAATATTTTTAAATAGATAAAAAGAATAAGCAGGCAAAAATACTAAGAAAATATAGAAAATTGAAGTAATACTAAGGATAATTTTTTCATCATGTATTAAATAATATACTTTTCTAAAAGTTTACTTACTATATTGAAAGTTATGCGATTTTAAATCATAATAATTATTGAAATTGCTTATCAAAAGTTTTCATGATACTGTATTCCTCCATATGTTTGTCAACTAGATAGTTTGAAGCTTTTTAGTATTGGATAAATTGATCAATTGTATCTTACAACTTTAATTTATATTTCATCAGTTATAAAGTTGAACATTTTTCATAAGTTTGGCATTTGAATTTCTTTTCTTATAATCCTCCTACTCTTACTTCCTCCCCAATTTTATGTTGAATTTTGGCTTTATGTTATGATTTATTAGAGTTCTCTGTATGCTATTAGTATTAATCATGTGTGTTTCAGATAATTTTTCTCATTTCTCATTTGCTGTTTGATATTCTCACAAAGTTCCTAAATTTATATATGCAAGATTGTTTGTTGCAACTTGTTTTAAAATAGTAGAAACCTGAAGGATACTCTTCTATTTCAATATTAGGATCAACTTTCTTTCTTCACAAAAAAAAACCCCAATGGCAATATTAAATTACATAGAATAAGTGGCAATATTAAATTACATAGAATAAATAGATTAATTTATGGAAATTTATTTGTATATGCTATTGTTTTCTCATTAATGAGCATCACGTCATTTCTTTATAAGTGTTTGTAATTTTTATTATAATCTGTGATCTGACCCACAGATTATTTAGAATTGCCCTTTTTTTTATTTTGAGATGGGTCACACTATGTTGCCAAGGCTGGTCTTAAACTCCTGGTCTCAAGTGATCTTCTTGCCTAGGCCTTCTGAAGTACTGGGATTAAGGTGTGCGAGCTACCACATTCAGCCTATAATTGCTTTTTTTCAATTTTAAATGTATAACATTTTGGTGAAGCATATTTTACCCTTTCTAATTTCATTGAGTTTTGGTCAGAGATAGTGGTTAATGTTTTATAAAATTTTAAATATTTGTTGAAATGTCCTTAGGGATTAGTATTGTATTAGTTTTCTATGACAAATGATCCCAAACTTCATGACTTAAAATGATACCCATTTATTAGCTCATATAGTTCTATAGGTCAGAAAATTAACATAGTGTGGCTGTGTCCTCTGCTCGATGACTTTCTGTATGGAAATCATAGTTTCAACTGAGCTAAATTGTTGTCTGGAGGTTATGGGGAAGAATCTGCTTTCAAGCTCACTCTTGTTTGTTGTATGACCAAGATTCCCAGCTATCTTTGCCAGTTATCAGCTGAAGTTCATGGTCAGTTTGTAGAGAACCGGTCATTTGCCTTCTAAACCTTGTGATCTCCTCCATCTTTAAACTCAGCAACAAAAAATTTCTGTTGAATCAAATCAGTCTCATGATTTGAATCTCTGACTGGCCCTGTCTCTGACTTCTGGGCCCAGATTTAAAGGACTCTTGTAATTAGGTTAAGCTCTCATGGATACTTCCCTTATGGGTGAAGATCTACTGATTTGATATCTTAATTATATCCGCAAAATTTGTTTACAACAGTATATAGATTAGTGTTTGAATAACTAGGTATATGTACATCAGGTGCCAAGCCCTTGGAAGCAATACATATGTGCTTGAAAATAATATATATATTATTATATGTAAAATGTTTTTGCTGTGTGTTCCATATGTATCTATTTGATAAAGTTTACTAATTATGGTCTACAAACCTTCTATATCCTTACTAATTGTATAGGTTGCAATGCATTCAGAGAAATGTTTATGTTAATATCTTGACATTAATACAAGTACTGTAGTAAAATAAGTGAAATTTAAGACTTAGAAAAGTAGTGTCATTTAAGATCTCATTATTCACAAGAGTCTTCCATTTTATTTCTCAAGTAATTTTTTTTCTACTCGAGTCTCTGAGAACTTAGCAAGAATAAACTATTCCGCAGACACACCAGGCTTTTCAAGCCTGTTTGGTTTACTAATATTCTACACGTAGCACAGAAAGTAATTTTCCATTTCAAAAACTCTAAAATATCCTTTAAGATATTCTTGAATTATCTCTTCATTCTGACCCCTGATAAGACATTTCCTTATAGTTCTTTCATTTATTTACGATTAGTTCTTCCTTCCTTTCTTCTTTCCTTATCTTTCCATAACAAACTATCATTTTATGCCTACTGCCTAGACACCAGTTCATGGCCCTTGAATAAGATGTCCAGTTCTTGAGGACATTCTGAAACAGTGGCTTAAAGACCTCAAGGCCTTGGCCATTTTACATGTGCTTGTTACTGGTGTAAATAAATTAGTGTTGATTGGAGTGCTCTATGCCCAAGAACTCCTTTTGGGTATTTTAGTTGTTTTTCAACCTTAAGTCTGCAAAGAACCTTTGTATCTGAGCAACTGAATTATGGTAACATTCTCTCTTGATTCTTTGAACTGAGCTCAGAGTAGTCTTTGTTGACAAACAGTGTCACATCACTTATTGCACTTAGCACACATGAGCCTGACAGTTCAGTCTTGACAGTTCCCCAAATTTTCTATTATGTATTGTTCTACAAGTTCATAATGTTGTTTTTGACATGACTCCTAAGCATATTGAATTTAAGAATGTTAGTGTACGTTCAAATGACACATTATTTTATTTTATTAGAACATTAACAGTGCAAGCACTTTTATCTTTATTTACAGACAAATAAATTGAGACACTAACTTTTTCCTGGCATGCATCATGAAAAATTCAATGCTTCCTGTGATCAAGACTAGTGCTTGGAAGAATAACTCTTCGGGCTTATTATGGTTGGTTTTCTAGTAGGTAGGTAATCAATTATCAGACAAACAATGACCACTTTGGGTTGAATCTATAGCATGCAAGGTGTTAATTTTCTATTATAAATATAATATCTGAGAAAAGGAACTATGCATCCTTCCTTGAGCATTTGGAACTTTAAGATAAAAACAACAGAGCTCTTGATCCCATAAGACTTACAAAAAGACAGTTTTCATAGACAAACATTTCAGTGTTCTAGGGAAAGTGGTTTGAATAGTGTTTGGCATACAGATGACATTAAAATACATGCTATTTGAATAAATGAAGTAAAGCTTGCATGAGAGAATAAAATAAATGAAAGTATGAAGATCAAGGGAAACATAGCACAGGGAACTTTCTGCCTGGGAAGTTGATAAAAGTGCTACTTTATGCTAAGATCAGTTACTGGAGAATACGTAAGAGTCAACTAAGTGGAGAAGGCTGGAAAAGGGCATCCTTGGCAGGTGGAACAACTTGACAAATTGTAGAGCTGTACTAAAAACAAAACCATGGCATGTGTAGGCAGTGGGTAGGAGTTCAATGGTCTAAAAAGCATCTTTAACAATTAAAAACTTAACTATTGTTTAACCTGGATTAGAACTAATGGCTCTGATAGCTCTTGACTCAAGTTGATCTTGCCCCAGAATGTAGTCTATTGATATTTCTTCCAGGCCCATGAAGGATTTGAGGACACAAGGTATCACCTTCACAAAATCAGCTACCCTTGTTCTTGGAGCACCTTGTCCACATGATTGTTAAACTGCGTTTATTCACAGATGTTCCTTCCAAGAGCGTTGTGGAGCAAAGGGCCCATCTTCCCTCGTAAATATGGATGACATTGTCTTAGATTACTCTTAGAAAACTTTTCTTTTCTTAATGCTTCTGGCTAAATATAAGAAACAAGACTCTGAGAGAGAGAGAGAGAGAGAGAGAGAGAGCGAGCGAGAGAGAGAGAGAGAGAGAGAGAGAGAGAGAGAGAGAGAATGCATGTAGGAATGTTTGAGACTGAGTCTGTGAGTTTGTGGCACCTGTCTACTTTAGCTGCTGTGTTTAGGATGGCATAATAGAAATGTCACTGAACATGTGAGTGAATCCTAGTGTCTGAATTGCGATTCAGTTTTTGTCTGACTTTGTGATCTTGGGCAAATTACTTTTTTTTCTCTGAACTTTGGCGCAAACTCAATTTTTTGAGGTTACTACTAGCTCCAGCAGTCTAGGACCTTGTCATCCTGTGGCATCCTAGGTTGTCAGAATAACTAGGTATTTCCAATGGTAGGGTCAGAATGGAAAAACAAGCAAACAAAAAGCTTAACTAGGAAAATTTCAGGGAAGTATCTTATCTGGGTGAGGGAAGTAATGGCCTTGAGCACTGCTGTCCATGATTCAAGCCAATTTTTTTTCCCAAAAATTGTAATATTGATATTTTAGAGCAAATGCTGAGTTCTGGTTAGTGGGGAGTTGGAAGAGACTGAAGGTGGGGTGGACAGGTGTAGTCTGATGCCATAAGTTTAACTCTTTCAAAATTTCATGCAATCTGATCTTGAGCATTAAAGCTACTTGTTTTTGAATGAGAATGATTTCCTCTCTATGGGGTCTTCTATTTTCCCACTATGTCCCAGAAAACAATGGGAAAACAAAGATGATGGGGTACTCTTCACTGAACACTGACCCTCCTAGTCGTAGGAGGGTCAAAATCTGGTAGCTACTGTCTTCTCAGAGATTGCTTTAATATGAACACTTCATGACCTTTGCAAGGCCCAGTAAACTGTAGCATTTCTTTGAGGGAAAGAGAAGGAGCCACAGCACCATATCTAATGGAAGAATTTTCTGGGTGTGATGCTGTGTAGGAGGATTTGTTTCTATGCTGGAGCCTTGTGAAAGGACACACAGACTAAACAAGCAAACAAAAAAGTGACAGACATGAATGTACTTCCTGTCATGTTTTACCCAAAGACAAAGATTGAGTTTAAGAACATGAAGATATTACAGTAAAGACTCTCATCTTCATAATAGCAGGCGTGAAAAAAACCAATTAAAGTTGTGTATGTGCATATGTGTGTGTGTGTTTGTGTGTGTGTGTGTGTGTGTGTGTGTGTGTGTGTGTGGTATCTGGCTACTGTACTTTAACAATAATTCCTCTTGACATTATACAAGGTCAGCAAGTCACCCCAAGACCACCCTGCTTGAGGATTTGCTTTCCACACAGGGCTGTATGGACTCTCTCAGCTGAGAAATGTCACCCAGCACCTTTCATATTTATGGTGACTCATAAACAGGAAACCAGTCCTGTCCATGACATTGTAACTTTTTCATATCTCAAATCCTTTTATGAAAATGAAAACACACACACACACACACACACACACACACACACACACACACACACCAAACAAAGCAAGAGAATTTAGCTGCCTTCTGCTTTTTGAGCCAAAATAAATATTGCCAAATTAGTAAGGCATACTGAACAAATTAAGCGCTAAATGCAAATTTATCGACTGAAATTCAATGGCAGAGTCACCAAAGAGCTTACAGTGGTAAAGTGCAGCCCTATAAGTAGGTGTTTGTGTTGGCCAGTCTCTGCAGAGAGACATGGGAACAGTAATATAAAAAGAGAGCATTTATGTTACACCCAAGATGAACAGTTTGTTTTAGAAAGTTCAAGTAAACAGTGTCTAACATATATTCACTGAATTCAGAATCTCAGTTGCTACCAAGAGTGAGATGAAAAAAATAAGCTGGCAAAATTTCTTTTAAAAAAATCTCATTTGGAAATGTTAATGTCAGCATTATAAATCATCTGATGAGATGGAGACGTCCTTCCTAATCGCTGAGCCTTGGATCTGCCTCAGCAGTGCTTTATGAAGGCAAAAAAGAATGTTTCCCTTAAGGATATTTAAAACCTTACAAAATAAAGAGAAGATTTATCTCAATATTTTCTAATGTCCCAAATGGAATATATGGGATCCTTTTAAGTTATGGACACTGTTTATGATGTCAAAAATTTTAAAAATTATATGTATATTGCCTTGTTTCAGGGATTGATTTGGGAGGGGTTTCAGTAGAAAGTGGGTATGTTTGTAACTGCAGCCATGAACTCAATGACTTCTCTTCCCACTTTGCTCAGGTTCCCTCATTTCCTTTAACATGAAAGATCCTAAGATACGGAGAAACTTATCAAGATCTCTGTTTGTATTAGATGTTTCTCTTCTTTAATAAAAAGTCCTCACAAGCATTTTGACACTGGACAGTTGAAGAAACTGCAAGAAAAAAAGTCACTTATCATACACTACAAGTTGAGAATGGAATTAGAACACCACAGTATGCCAAGTCGAGAAGAAAGCTTTATTTTACAAAGGAAAAATTAGAGGCCCAGAGAGAACTTGTAACCGCCCAGAGTAACACAGTGAATTTGTGCCACAGAAACTTCTAGAATATCAGTTTTTCCTTAACTGCTGACTCCTAAACAAAGTTCTTTCTATCCACCACTCTCCCTCTAGCACAGTTATTATTTAGAGGTCTTTTCCATAGATAATACTGTCTTCCAATACTTAGCAACATAGGATAACTGAGTTAACCATCTCCTTTTTCAGGCTCAAGAAAATTCAGTGGACTTCCACTGTAGACATGGAGATAAAGTCTAAATGCTTCGAGCAATTTGGGTCTTGAGGCTGAGTAAAATCTTGGCCTTTGTTGGTCAAGGTCAACAGAGTATAAATTTTGAGTCAGTTGTTTCAGCAAGATAGTGAGAGAATTGCAAAGCAGAAATAACCCTGAATATAATTATTAAAGGAAGGGAAATGTATTATAAATTAATGGGTGAAAATAAAATGGCCTGACAATTATTTTTATCAGTGTGACATTCTCTAAGAAATCCACCAGTTTTATCGCTTTAAAAATTCAATTGTCTTTTTTTTTTCTAGCAAGGCAATGGGGCGATGGTCTGACAATGGCCCCTTCCACTGTTTTATTTAACTAATTAATTAATTAATTTTTTAATATCAATATTTTTTATTTTGATATTGTAGGGTACAGTTAAGGGTTAGGTATACAAATATGCTTCATTCAGACACCCTTGTTGATAAGGGGTGCTTTCCTGCCCCCAGACAGATATTGCTACCGTTAATCCCACCTCCCTGCCCCTCCCCCCCATAGTTTCCCACCACTGTCAGTCCCTTTCTTATAGTATTACGATGAATGTTCAAGGTCCACTATATGAGTGAGAATATGTGATATTCAGATTGTTGTTTCTGTGAGAGGTCACTCAGTATTATAGACTCTAGT